>PVHY01030825.1:0-13118 GCA_004024945.1 Uropsilus gracilis
TGATCCCTAGCCCCGGCCGCTTCATAGGCTGAAGCTTACAGGCATGAGCCACCATGCCCAGCACCCTTTGTTGTTATTTTAAGCGAAATTCTCACCAGCGGTTCTCTGGTCTTCCAACACATGGTGCATTATAAAGGGCAAATTGAAAAATGGTTACCTTGTTAGAGGCAATAAATTATCCACTAGAGAATATGGACAAGCACAGAGTACTCTGGTGCTGAAAGTGTTAAAAAAGCATATGAATTTAGGTAGAATCAGTATGGGATAAATAGCACTCAGGGCAACGCTCCCTACAAAGGCAGCATTTGGACAATGATGTTTGTGGTTCACCTTTTGCGTGATCAGTTGGATTTCACTATTATCTGTTATTTTTGTAAAATGAGAGTGTATAATTTTCATGAAAGTGGTTATGATTTTTTTTTTTAATGCACATGTTCATGTATTTGGGAAAGTCTCCTACGTGGAACACTTCATGCTGGTTTGAATAGAGGGTTAATATAGTGTTAAATGGAAGCTATAGCTTGAGAAATAACAGCAGATCGTAGATGGTTGATATGTATTAATACACCTTTTTTTTTTTTTGACAGATTGTTTAGTGAACACAAGTGAAGAGCTATCAAATAGCACAGTGCACTTCTTCACTCTATTTAATCAGACCTTGACCTGCTTTGAAAATAATGTAGAGGTATTTCAAATGATACTTGAAACTAAATGTTGCTTCCTACAAATGAATAGTAAATAGCCCCAGTTGTTATTGTGTTAATAATTGATATTATCTGCACATGAGTAAGTCTCTAATCTTGGGGCCTGTAATACAGGTAGTGGTAGCCCTAATTTTTAGATACTAAATCCAAGACTCAGTGATTTAGCAATCTAATATCATAATTCAGTACTTTAACATGCTACAATATTTCCTGTGCTTTTAGGAGGGCGAGTAGTTTAAAAGAGATGGTCATATTTACCGTGTGTATTATTTTTGCCTAGGAGAACATACAAAGTCTTCTACCGTCAGCTTCTTCAGAAGTATGCCGAAACTGTAATGAATCCTACAGAGCTCTGAGTAATCTGTACACTGAAATGCAAAAAGTGAACGAACGTGAGAATAAGGCTGAATATGGAGTACATTTATGCATTGATGTGGAAGATGCAGTAAGTGCTTTGCTTCTGAAATAAAGCTTCAGTACAGTGATTCCCCTGTAGAGTGTACTGGAAGCTATATATGCTGTCTTCAACCAGAAGTAACTAGTTGTAAAGCAACAGAGTTTTAGAATATCCTGATTCCTTAAACATTTTTTAAATGGAAATTTTAATCAATTTCTGCATAAGCGAGTTCATAGTTAATATAGTTTGACACATTTGTTTTCTAAAGTTGGGATAGTGTATGTTATTTCAGAGACATGCACACTCTTAGTCATTTACGTTTCAGTTTCCTGTGTATGTGTTGCTAATTTAAAAGTCTCTCCATTTTGCTAATGTGTTTCTACAGCCATTCTTCCATCACTTCCTGCCTCGCAGCTCTATTTCTTTATATCTGTTTCCATCTGAAAATTTTGTTTACTTACGTCAGTTCTCTTGTCAAAATACAAGCTACACAAAGGCCAAGACCATATATCCTTTCGTGCTTGCTGTTGACTACTTAGGTCCTGGCATACAGTGGACTCTCCGGGATGAACACCTGGTCAGAAAGGCTTTTCTCTTCTCTGCAAAGCAGGCCTTCACCCGGGCCTCACTAGATGGCGACCGTGTCTTTTTAAAGGAATATGATGGCTTCCTGTTGAGGTGTTAGAGAAAACCGAGACAGTATTGGCTAGAGGTAGAGAACTTGAGGTCAACATTGTTGAACCTAATGGTTGAGTATGGTTTCTATGAACTATCACAGCAGCATAAAGAGCGCTAGAGCAGATCAGTAACATTCAGGATGATGAAAAGCACTTAACATGGAGGCACCGGGGGCAAAGTTGCTTTTAACGAGATTCATAATGTCTAGGATAGTTCCTGGCATCTGGTAGGTTCTCGGTACACACTAATGTTAATACAATGGAATAATGAAGAAGAACGAATGTTGCTTCTGTAACTTAAGGTAGGTTATAGGAACATAGACATGACTGTTTTAGAATATTTTTCTTGCAGTAAGTAAAAGTTAAATATTCAGTGCAGCATCTGCATACCACGTCTCAAAATCAAGGCAAAAGTATTTTCTACATTAAGTTGGATGGTTCCCTTACATCACTCAGCTTTTTTGACTAAAACCGTGAACTCAAAGAAAGTGAGATGCTGTAGCACCTAACTAACTGAAACTGTTTCCAATGCATGCTGCTAAATTTTGCTATTATCTCATAAAGTGGCTTGACCCATTAGATATACTTTAAAATTATTTTACATCGTTAATCTTTCATAATATCTCAAATAAGAGAGTGAGCATTCCATAATATCATTCCTGTAGAATTGGTATTTTTATTTCTGTTCTAAAAACACTGCAACAGACTCAGAGATTACATCGGAAAATATATAGTTTGCTATGTTTTTGTCACTCTCCTCCCAGTTTTGTTAGGATAAAATAAAGTGGCCTATTTAAAATGCTCAGTGCGATGGTTGGATGTATGTGTACCTCGTGAAAAGATTCCCAGTCAAGTTAACGAACACGTGCATCATCTCACAAAATTACCCTTGTATTTTATTTTAAAATGAGTAAAGCGGGCTCTAACTGTACTCCTTTCAGTGCAGGCGCTCTGTTGGAAATCTGTGAAAGGTGGGCATTCTTTGGGCAGCATTATGAATTTAAGAATATGAAATTCTACGTGGATACAAATTAATACCGTGACTATGCACTAGTTTATTTCCCTGGCAGCAGAAATTACCCTCAGCTGCAGCGAATCCTTTTTCAGGGCTGTGTATTTCTCCTAAGTTTTGGTGAAATAATAGCCACGATAACTGTCAGAATTTAGAGACAACTGTAAAATGGTGTCACGTCATTTGTGCCTCTTCCAGATGAACATTACGCGGAAACTGTGGAGTCAGTTTTTCAACTGTTCCGTCCCCTGCCATGACACGGTGCCGGTCGCAGCCGTGTCTGTGTTCATTCTCTTCCTAACCGTGGTTTTCTACCTGAGCAGTTTCCTTCACTCCGAGCAAAAGAAGCGCAAACTCATTCTACGTAAGTTTCTTTGTACAGTTACTCTTTCATTTAGGTAAAAGCCCGTGTTTAAAGCATTTAGACCTGGTTCAGAAATGACAGCCTCGGAGAACCAAGTCTTAACTGCTTTAAAACCGAGTCTTACTGCTTTAAAATTCGCAGTTAGGCTTGCTGAGGGGGCAAAAAAAAACCGTAGGTAAGATGTTTCTAGGTACAATAGTCAAAAGCCAGCCTGTGGGTGAGCAAGAAACCGGAGTAGGGTTGGCAGCAGGACTGGCAACGAAGGCGTCCAGTCCTGAAATGGTGGGGACAGGGCGACGGAGGCCGCTCGTCGGCTGAGGAGCCCTGCCAGGAGCTCGGAGCGCAGCGGTCAGGGCACCGCGAGCGTCCCACGCGGGCCGTCTGCTGACAGGCAGGCTGGGAGAGGCGCGGGGCTTAGAAAAGTGACCAGTGCGAATGTAGGCCCTCAGAGGCGACTCTGACCCTGAGCCAAGTACAAGGAACGCGGTGAGGTGTATTGAGGCTGGACCCTGGGCGGGGGCGGGAGGAACTGGCCTGGGGGTGTTGGGACTCAAGTTAGCGGCTGGCAAGGATGTGGGGACTCAGCTGCCGAGACCAGGCAGGTGGAGGTACCCGTGCTCCTTGTGCAGCCACCTGGTGGTCGAGTGTCGCGAAGCTGGTGAGCAGCTGCATGACTTCTTGTCACTCTAAAGAGCAGCAAAGGAAACGCGAAGCTTTTAATGTAATCTGCTGGTCAAGTCCACTGAAGGTTTGCGAAGCAGGTTCTTAGCGGAGGCTGTTGGTAGTTGTTTTTTTTTTTTGAGACCAGGTCTCGCTATTTTTGCCCGTGGAACCTCAGGCTCTCCTTGCCCGGGGTACCACGGACTCAAGCGACCCCCAGCCTCAGCCTCCCAGGTAGCTGGATGACAGGCGCGCGCCACCACGCCCAGCTAGTTTTCTGGAACTAGGTCTCGCTACGGGCCCCAGGCGGGACTCGAGCCACCGTGCCTGGCCTGCTGTTGGTAGTTGTGCAGCTGAGGCGGAAGCAGTCCGTGGGCTCGGGGAGTCCTGCTGTCCCTTGCCTCTGCCCTGGAGGAAACGAGTAAAGCGCTTCTCACCCGTGGCTGCCTGTCAGGGCTGCGTGCAGGGCTTGGTAAAAAACGCAGACGCCTGGGTCCCGTGATAGGCCTTCTGGTCACAGCCTGCGTTCCAGTGCTACGCCCCTCCGAAGCGGAAGGAGTCCTAGTTACGCAGCGTAAAGTGCTATGACTGTGACACAGATGGCTTTGATTTCTGGAACATGGGAGACATGCGTGTTAATTATGTGGAACGTATTCCCAGGCCAGATACCCGGGTGCTGTTGAATTCATTGGCATCACAGTGAACGTCACTGACGTTTTATTAGCGACCATATTTTGTTACGTGTTCGTGTCAGCTGCAAGACTGTGCTGCAAGACTCACTTTTCCTTGCGGGCTGTTGGGATTTTTTTAAACGTCACAGAATTCTCCCATGGAATTCTTTTAAGAGGAATTTATGTTTTGATTCTCAGCTGAGACTTTGTATAACTTTGTTGTTATACCTGAGAGTACTTTCCTTTTTAAAGCCCACGAGTACTTTTTAAGGTTGTGATGTTCCGGGTAGTATAAATTATGGGTCCTGCTATAAATAATGTGTTTTATTTAGTACGGTTTCTAGCACGGTTATGTGCATCTCTACAGAGTTGTGGTGGTTTTTTTTTTTTGTTTGTTTGTGGGTTTTTTTTGAGGTTGGTATAAAAAAATATTAACTTAGATTTTAATTTTTAAAACATCTGTTCCGACAAACAAAACTAATAGGTGAACACTGTAGTGTATGTAAGTAGTGATTATGTCAGAGAATTAACTTTAAGTAAAACCGTCTTTTGTTCCATCCAGCCAAGCGACTGAAGTCCAGCACCAGCTTCGCAAATATTCAGGAAAACTCACACTGAAACCTGCAGAGTGGACCATTTACATCCTCCCGGCGGATGAAGGCAGAAGACGCGGCTGGTCCAAAAGAAGATAAACTGTGATTTGACAAGTCAAGTTCTTAAGAAATGCGAGAACTTCAGATTAATTTTTAATTAAGAATTTTCAATGTTTCTTTCCTTTTCTGCTCCCCTTTTTGAGGGTTTGGATATATTTAATTTCCAGGCCTAGAAGTGTTGTCATTTTTAAAGTCCATTTGTTATAGTAGCAAAAGATGTACGAACAGTCTCTGGTTTTCTGTTTGTTTGTTTTGTCTGGTAGGTGTATTATTACTGTTTGAGATGGTTTTTCCTTATCAGTATAGTAGCTCAAGTAGCAAAGGTTTTGAAAACTAACATTTACAAATTAGTCAGTGATAGCAAAGACTTTGTAAGGAAATACTTGCCAAAAAATAGCAGGTCCAAAGATTAAATTATTCATCATTGCAGTGTTACTCTCACATCTACATTTCCTGTGTCACACAGTACAAATAGGACATGATCTCTAAAAGTCATTCTTGAAACCACTTAAGGTACATTTGTAAAAAGATTTATGGTAACTGATTTCTTACTTGACTTTTATAAATAGTAGCGTTTACACCTTGTTTTTGCCTTTGTTTCATAAGTAATTTGAAATCACTGGACTGCTTTATTATATTCAAGGCAAGATGGATTCTGTTTATACCAGGAGTTTGCATTGTGAATTGCAGTGAATTACATTAAGTTACTTGGCAATTTATTATTTATTGCTACCTTAAATCAAATGGAACGTTATAGCACTGTATTTAAATTGTGATCTTTTTTTTTTTGAGACCAGGTCTCACTATATTTTGCCCGTGGAACCGCAGGCTCACGTTGCCCAGGGTACCACGGACTCAAGCCATCCCCAGTCTCAGCCTCCCAGGTAGCTGGGATTACAGGCACACGCCACCACGCCCAGCTATTTTTTTGGAGCTAGGTCTCGCTACATTGCCGCTGGCGGGTCTCAAACTGCGATCCCTGGTTGCGGCCGCGGCTTCCTAGGCTGCCACTTAAAGGCATGCGCCACCATGCCCGGCCTAAATCGTGATCTTTTTAATGGAGATTTGCCCTTGGGCCAATGGACATTTTTGAAAGAAGAGAAAGGACTAAGAAAAGCTGAAGATTCAGGAAACGGGAACGGAGAGAATGTTCAGTGTGTACTGTTGAGGCTTGTGTCAGGCCCGTTAGAAAGAGTCTAATCTAGACACAGGTTGGAAGCTGCTTGTTCTTTTCTAAATTGCTGAAATCTGAGCCGGGCATGGTGACATGATCCTGTAATCCAAGCACTGGGAGGCAAGAGACCTCGGATCTCTTGAGTCTGCAGGTTTGCAACTAACCCGGGCAACATAGCGAGACCTGATCTTGAAAAAGCAGGCGGGCACCTGTAATCCTAGCTACCTGGGAGGCTGAGGCTAGGGATCGCTTGAGTCCGCGGAATTGGGACTACCCCAGCAACATAGCGAGACCTAGACTCCAAATAAAATAAAATAAACTACTGAAATCTGATAAAAGTGATTGCAACGACATCACGTCTTTTCACTCTCAAGGCAGAGTCTACTTTGGGGTGTGCATATAAACTTCTTTTAAAAAAGCTTCATTTCAGAATTGTTGAGTCTTACTCCTCAGGTTTTTAGTGTTGAGAATTTCATTGATTAATCCCCTTACTTTCTCGGTAAAAATGGGTTTTGCTTTAAACATTGAGACTGTGAAGGCTGCTGTATACAGAAACAAGAGTTTGGTTAAAGTGTGGGTGAATTGGACTCTGCACCCACTATGAAATGCTCTCTGGAGAGAGAACGAGTCTTTCGGATCTGTTTTATGTTTGCCGTATTCGCGGAGTGACCGTGGGCTGCGTCTCTGGGAAGCGAACACGGCCGAGGCCGGCTGGCTTTTCTGGCTCCCGGGAGCCATTCAAAGCTGGTTCGTGGCTGCTTGTGCCTTCTCGGAGTCACGGAGTTCGTGCTGCTGCGGCTGATGGTGCGTCTCGATTTGAGGGGCTTGGAGAGCAGCCTTTCATTCATGCAGGCAAAGCCGTTCCCATGCGCGTGTCACAGAAGGACGCCTTCAGGTCTGTTAGCCGTGGCTCTCTGAGCTCCTTGCAGTGTGACGTTTTTCTAAAACCCATTGCTTTTGGCTGTGGTTGCTGATAAGCACTTGAAGAAAGAAAAGGAGAAAAGGCAGCCGTTGCCATTCTTCTGGTTGAGTCGCTGCTTCTTAGACGTAGCATCAGCAGTCGACTGCAGCAATACTGAGCGTTGCCGTGTGTCAGCGTCTCGTTTTTCAGCCGGGCTGAACAACTCTTTGCGCAGTCCCCAGCTCCGAGACACACGGCGTGCGTTGTGCACAAGAGCGTCTTTCCGTTTTCTGACACTTTGAAATAAAGGAGGTTGCTCATGGAAATGGAGGTGCTGCACTTGATTTTAAGTCGACTTTTACAATTTCAGATGATTTAACGTATTTCAGTTGTTCAGGCATTGAGTTTCGGTGCTTGTTTTAAAAGTGCCAGCTCATAATTTCACCGTAAATAAAAATGAACTTTTGTTTTATTTATCTTTTTGTTGGATTTGGGAGGTAAAACTAGCATCAGCTAGCTTAAGGTGTAACTAAACCAACGAACAGTGTGATCGCTTATTTGGCACCTGTTCGCTGTTATAGCAGATGAGTCCAGTGGTTACTGCTGTTTCTTGGATGGTTCACTGTTTACTGCGATAGCCCTTACGATGTGAAATATTGTCCGGGAATGACATTGTAGTTGGGGTTACATCCTGACCAGAGACGTGACACCAGGAAACGCTAGGCACCACCAGCGATTAACTTTTAAAAGTAGACACAACCAGGCTGGGCACGGTGGCGCGTGCCTGTAAGTGACAGCTTATGGAGTCCCGGCACGGTCTGGGGGTCGCGGTTCGCATCCCACCCAGGGTAACACAGCGAGACCTAGTCCCAAAAACTAGCTGGGCGTGGTGGCGCGTGCCTGTCATCCCAGCTACCTGGGAGACTGAGGCTGGGGATGGCTTGAGACCGTGGTACCCCGGGCAACGTGAGCCTGCGGTTCCACGGGCAAAAATAGCGAGACCTGGTCTCAAGTAAAACAAAAGTAGACACAACCAGATACACGGGTGGGAACTCTCACCAGCCAGAACCCAGCATCCCCCGCACACTCATGCCCTCTCTCCCTGTTTCTCTCCTGTTGACGTGGAGTCCGTAGCTGTGGGGTGAGCAGACAGCTGATGTCGGTAGAATGAGGATGCCTGAGCAAGTACATTTCCAGAATGGATCCTCTCCCCTCGCCCCTCCCTCCAGCCTGTGATTCCTGAGCATTTACGGAGAACCTGGGGGCGGGGGTCACTTGTAGCTGCGTAGCCCTGGGCCATCACGTCGCGTGTGTGCCGGGCCAGGCTCTTGGGAAGCGCTGGACGTGCTGTCAGGGCTCCTCTGTCCGACAGGCCCCTGCGTGGCGCACGTGGCCCATCATCCCGCGGGACTTGCTGAGCGCCTGAAGCTAGCAGCTCACACAGGAGCAGCGGGAAATGGCTGAGGAGCTGCTCTGACGCCTGTGCTCATGTCCTCTGCGTCAGGAGACCTGGGTCTCTGCCTCCCCCATCTCCTAATACCGCAACCGGCGGGATCCTGGGGATGCTTTTCATGTCTTCTAGCTACGGAGTCTCCGCCACTTGCTCTCTGAACCGCTGGGACGGGTGCTTGAAGGGACGCTTGAAGGGGTGACAGACTCGACCGGGCTCCGGAGGATGCTGGGGCCTGCAGTTATCGAGTGCGACGGTCTGACTTCAAGAAGACACCCACGTCGCTCCCGGCTCCCCCACGCACCCCAGCTCTCTGCACCTTGGTCCTGTCTCTGTCCGTTTCCCCGAGGACCAGCATCTCCCAGCCTCAGTAGCTTCCTCGTGACCCAAGCCTGGGGCCTGGAGGAAGCTGGCGTGAAGTCCGGGTTTTGCACTTCAAGGGAAGCACGTTCTGCCCCGCGACGTGCAGCTTCCCGCGAGCAGTTGTCGATGGGCAGGGAGCAGCGGCAGCAAAGTCGAGCGAGGAGATCTGGGCTTCGGGAGAGAGGCGCTCTTCTAAGCTTGTTTGGCGGGTGAGGTGGTTCCTCGGAGGTGGCACGGGGTGTCAGGGCCATCCTCGCTGCCGAAGGGTTTTAAGGGGGCCAAAAGGTGCTTCTGACTCCGCCACCTCCCGGCTTTCAGACCTCTTCCCCGTCGGCTTCCGGTTGCCCTGACGACGCCTCTTTGTGGAGGAAGCTGCTTAACACAGTGAAAAGCCCGGACTTGGAGTCAGTCTGTCTTCCCCTCACCTGGGCAAGCACTTTACTTCACGTATACGCGTGGCCCTCCCTTCCCGATTGAACCCCTCACCCCCACCCTAATCTTTCCCCCTTCCCCCCTCCGGTCACTCCAACTCCTCCCCCTGCAGGTCACCGGTCCACGCTTGGCCACTGGTCTCTCTTCCCCTGGAGCTCTGTCCTCCCGGCTGTGGCCTCGCCCTCCCCGTCAGCACAGACCAGGCCGCTCGGGTCTCCAGGGGTGACCGAGGCGGGGGTCAGGCCGAGCCCGCCGGGAGCTTGTTGCAGGGCAGCTGCGTGGCGGCTCCTCCAGGCTCCTTCTCGGCGTCTGTCCCCTGGTGCTGGTTCTGTGCCGTGCGGTTCTGATGTCTGGGTTCGGGAGCCCAACTCCCAGCCGCTGGCGGAGGAGGCCTTCCCTGCTGGGGGCGGACTCCCCAGGGGGCAGGTCCAGCTCCTCTCTCCTGCGGGCAGCTCTGCCTGGGGCCGCAGCGCCATCCTTGGGGCTTCCTCGCCAGTGACCGGTAACGGAGGGCACCTCACGCATGTGGTTCAAAACTGCGGGCCCGGGAGGTGGGCTGCCCAGCCCCGGAGCTGACACAGGCGGATCTGCCACAGGTCGCCCCCATCGCTGCTCTCGCCTTCCTGTCTCTGGCTCCTGGCTCGCTGCTCGGACAAGCAGTTTACTTCAGGAAGCTTCTCTGCCGCACCTGTGGGACGGGAGGCGCGAACACCAGCCTCGCGGGAGGGCTGTGCAAAGGAGACGAGCGAAGTGCCCCAGGGCCCTGCGGAGTCCAGCGTCCGCGCTCACACCTCTCGGCACGGGCTGACCTCTCTCCTGTGGGCTGCCCTTGGCCCACGGCGCGGTTTGGGGCTCGATCATAACACGTGTGTCACCCTCGCACACACGTGATACGATCTCGTCACACCGGACATCACCCCCTCGCCCTGCCCCCAAGAGGGACGGCGGAGTGTGCGGTCATCAGCCCGCAGCAGATGGGCATCTTCTCCAGTTCCGGGACTGGGCCTCTCTCTCCGCCTGCTCCGCTGGTTCACTGAGCGGGTTTTGAAGTCGGGGATACCCGAGGAGAGCATCGTGTCTGAGGGAGCAGTAGACACCCCACAGCGACGCCCATGGAAAGCCTAGCAGTTCGAACAGCGAGCGGAGAGAGAGGTGCCCGCTTACCATCCGGGAGCCCTCGGTTACGTGCTGAGGAGCCCAGGCGAGAGCCAGCGGGCGGTGTCCTCTCGCTGCCCTTGACACCGGCATCTTGGGTCACCCATCGGACCTTCCCCGGGCAAGATGCCCACCTGCTTCGTCGCGGCTAGATGAGCAGCGCCTAGCTGCGACTGTTGGGAAATGCCAGCTTGAGTCGGACGGTTGCAAAGGTCACCTCGATGCCCGCAACTGGGCTGGTCTTTCCGGCGATCCCGCGCGTTACCACCTACGTGCCCTGCGGGCCGTGTCGTCGGCTGGAAGCTTAGCTGCGTACCCGGCGTTACGGGCGGGGAGCGCGGAGGAGGCTGCTTTGTGTCGCGCTGTCGGTCTTCGTGGTCTTCGTGTTGCGCCGTGTTGTCATCGCTTCCTTTGTCGTCCCCTCGGAGTAGCGCTCCCCAGCCACTTCCGCCGCTGGGACGTTTGGGCAGCGGGTCCCCAGCTGCATGGTGGCGCGTGCCTGTAAGCTTCAGCCTATGCAGCGGCTGGGGCTGGGGATCGCGGTTCGAGTCCCGCCTGGGGCCTGTAGCGAGACCTAGTTCCAAAATAATGGCTGGGTGTGGTGGCGTGCGCCTGTCATCCCAGCTACCTGGGAGGCTGAGGCTGGGGATGGCTTGAGTCCATGGCACCCCGGGCAACGAGAGCCTGCGGTTCCACAAAAGCAGCGAGACCTGGTCTCAGGGAAATAAAAAAAAGTCGGGGTCCGAGCCTGGCAGCGTCACAGCCTTCACGGTCAGACCTGCTCCCAGCCCCGCTCTGCACTCAGGGTGCTGGGAATGTGGCCGCTGTGAGGACCGTGGGAGGGAAGTTGGGACGGGGCTGAGACAGGCATCCGGGAACCTGTGAGATGCCTCGGTGTGATTGGTAGGGAACATGGGTCCAGGTAAGTGAAGGACGGTGCCCTGCGCCCAGCCTCAGGGTCAGACCCCCTTCAGGGGGGCTTCCGACACTTCCAGCCTCACTCGCCTCTTCTTGGAGCTCTCCTTGCAGTTGCTGTTCTCCCTCTGCTCTTGCAGGCGCACCGCTTGCCCATGTCCGAGCCTGTCTCTTGTTGGGCTCCTGCTTTGCCTCCGGTCAGCCTCAGGCGCCCACAAGTCAGGGGCGAGCTAACGCGCCTGGTCCTGAGCCGGTCGCTGCTCCATGGAAGGCGACGCCCGCCCTCTGAGACAGCGTGACTGCCTGCATTGTCCCGAGCAGGCACAGGGAGCCCAGACCTCCATCCTGCCTTCTCTCGTGGAGCCTGTCGCCTCGTCCTGCGCCCTGTCAGGGCAAGGACCTGGAAGAGCCGTCTCCCCGCTCACTGCTGTGTTCATTCAAAGTGTATGAAGCACCTACTGTGTGCAGGTCCTGCTCCTCCCCGGTCACGTTGGTCGAAAGGGGGAGAGCAGTTTCCAAGTGCTGGAAGAAAACTAGCTGCTGGTACACGACCCTTCGACCCCAGTCGTCAGCAGGAGCACACTCGAGAGCTTCCTCTCCCCTTGTCCTTCTGATGTCTCCCTCAGCTGGCTGCATGGAGGCCGGGGCCTCGCCCCTGCCTCCCTGGCTGTGTTGAGAGCAGCCTGTCAAGTCTTGCAAGGCTGGCCAGGTTCCAGGTATGTTCCCCTAGACAGGATTGAGGGTGGGCCAGCGTTAATCGGTGGGTGGGAAGAGCTTGGGGAGGGGAGAAGGAGGCGAGGTTGGTTTCGCCTATTCTGCCTGAGAAATCGGATGTGAGCTCGCTAAGGCAGCACGTCCTGAAAGTGGAACCATACAGAGGAGATTCCCCTGGCCCCCGCGCAGGGATGACACGCAAATTCGTGAAGCGTTTCCTTATTTTTTTGGCCGGGCGTGGTGGCGTGTGCCTGTAAGCGGCAGCCTAGGAAGCTGCAGCCGGGGCCAGGGATCGCGGTTCGAGTCCCGCCTGGGGCCCGTAGCGAGACCTAGTTCCAAAGAAATAGCTGGGCGTGGTGGCGCGCGCCTGTCATCCCAGCTACCTGGGAGGCTGAGGCTGGGGATGGCTTGAGTCCGGGGTACCCCGGGCAACACAGCAAGATCTAATCTCAAGAAGAAACAGCAACAAAAAACCAGGCTGGTGCCCAGCTACTCCCTGCCAGGACTGAGAAACAGACCGACCAAGACAATGGCGTGATTCTGTCATCTGTCATCGCACCCTACGCTGCAGACCCATAGACTGAGCCCTCAGGTGTAACAGGCCCCTTCATTCGGCCACACATGTTCCCCCCATGGGGAGGGCTGAGGGGCCCATCTCATGAAGCAGCCAGAGCAGATGTTCCGATGTTCGCCCAGAGACCAGGGCACTATTTCATTAGCAACAATTTTATCAACCCGGTTCTTCGGAAGAGCCGCTTCAGGGGGTGGGGGGTGGTGGTGGGGTGGTGGATCCTGCTTTCCAGGATCTTAGCTTCCTATCAAACAAGATCTGGCTGGGGGAAAGCTCTTCTCCCTGCTCCAGGTCTGGTTCTCCCT
>PVHY01030826.1:0-13189 GCA_004024945.1 Uropsilus gracilis
AGATTTGACAAATGTATCCACCTGCACAACTACCACCCCAATCAAAATCCTGTATATTTTTATAAGTCTGAAATGTGTCCTCATTCCCTGATGCTGTCAATGTCAATTCACTCCAATCTCACACTTCAGGCTACCCTTATCTGTTCTCTGACAGAGACAGACTCCTGCAGGCAGTCTATAATTTAATATGAATGAAAACACACATAGAGTATATATGTTTTTGTACCTGGTTTATTTGTCCATTATAATGCTTTGAGATTCATTCTTGTTGCTGCATATATCATATTTTCACATTTTTATACAGATTGCTCTTCCACTGGACATAGGCCTTTATTCATTCATCAATTGATGGATACTAGGTTTATTTATTTGTTTTTATTAATTTATATTTTTTGCCATGCAAATGACGCATCAGTTCCTTTGTGGACAGTTGTTTTTCTTTAGAATAAAATAAGTTGCACATATTTTGTCTGTCATCAGAAAGATTTATTATAAATATTCCTCTATGGCTGTGTCTTACCTATGTGTTTCCTTGCTTTAATATTTTGAAGATTATAAATACTGGATTTTATTGAAATAAGCTTTATGAGTCTTGTTCTTAAGGACATTACTTTTCATTTTCTTTCTAGGAAAAAATTGTCTTCTCAAGTGATGGAGATATTTTCCTATGTTTATTTCTAGATTTTGATTTTTACTTTTGTATTTATATTTAGAGTACATTTTGAGTTAATTTGTATTTTCTGCTATGTGACATTATGATCAAAATGTGCTGTTTTCATCATATAAAAGCTTATCTACTCTTCCCATTTATTAATTTTGGGCACATTGTCTATTATCAATTGGGGAACAATTCAACTGGCTCAATATATGTGAATCTTTCTTTGAACTTTTTCCTCCATTGATTTATATGTTTACTTTTTAAGCAAATATTAAACTAAATCGATTAGTGTTTTAATTTTCTATTGATGCTTTGACAAATGACCAAAAGTTAAGTTAATGATTTAAAATTACACACATTTATTATCTTATAGTTCTAGGTATCAGAAGTCCGAGACCTGGCTAAAATTTAGGTGTTTAACATTCATTCTGGAGATGGGTTTCTAGAGGTTACCCATTTTTTAGCTTATACTTCCTCAATCTTCAGAGTTCGAGACAAAAATCACTGTCACTCTATTTCTCTGATTTTCTTTCTTCTGAAACTTTTCAATTTGTAGAACCCTGTGATATTTGCACAGATAGAAAACTGAATATAATCCTCTATACAAAGACAGTTACATAGCAAACTTTATTACATTTTTTATTTTAATTCAACTTTTTCATATGACCCACATGTTCAGTTCTTTTAAAGAATCTTTGTCATAAATTGATGTTAAATTTTATCAAATGCTTTCTGAGTATCTCTTGATATGATCACATGGTTTTATCTTTCTTTTTGCTGATGTGGTGAATTATATCAATTGACTTTTAAATGTTGATCAACCTTTACATCCCTATAATAGATCCCACTTAATGATGGGGTATGATCCCTCTGATTACAGAGGGTCAGAGGGAAAAGGGGAATGCAAATGAGGTGGGAGTACAATGACCATTACTAGAGGACCATGGCTATCGTGGTTGTGCATGTGTTGTGGTAACATACACCTAAAAGGTGTGATACTTAACTTATAACTCTATATCATATACAATGCTGTAAACTAATGTTACATCAATAAAAAAAAAAACCAAACAAATAAAAAAACACATATCCCTATGTTTTGAACACAAGGATTTGAAGGCCAATTAATTACATAAGACAGAAATAACATGTTACCTGAGATATGGGACTGATAGAATGCTTCAGAATTATTACTTGAATCATGACAATTTCTTAAGTGAATGAAGACATCAAAAATCCAAATAGTTGAGTCAAGTAGCTTAATTTAAGATCTTGGGAAACCTAAAGCTTACTTTAAGGAGAGTATAATAATGCTAAAGAAATAGGCACCAGAATCTGGAGAAGGTTCTTTGGATATTCATAAGTTTGACAAAGCAGCATAGCAATAACACAGTTATAAGAGAAAACTCTACAGCTGGGCACGGTGACTTGTGCCTGTAAGCTTCAGCTTATGAAACTGCTGGGGCTAGGGATCGTGGTTCAAGAGTCGCCTGGGGCCCGTAGCAAGACCTAGTTCCAAAAAAATAGCTGGGCGTGGTGGCGCACGCCTGTAATCCCAGCTACCTGGGAAGCTGAGACTGGTGATTGCTTGAGTCTGTGGTACCCTGGGTAACGAGAGCCTGTGGTTCCTCCACAGGCAAAAATAGCAAGAACTAGTCTCAAAAAAAAAAATAAATAAAATAAAAAAGAAGAAGAAGACGAAGACGAAGAGAAAACTCTACAAACTGTTATAAAAAGAAGTTATTTAGGAAATTAAAGTGGTTAGCTTTGGGAATCATCTAAATTCCAGAACTTCTGGAGCAATAAGCTCTTTATAGCCCAAAGAACAACTGCAAGATGTTAATGAGAATACTGCATTTGTAATGATGGTAACTTTTCATCTAGAAATGATTTTTAAAATAAAATACAAAAAAGATTACTCTAAAATTCCTATGAAAATTATATTAGGTTGCATAGTATTACATATTATATATATATATGTTTATCTTAGAACTAATAATATAAAAATTCTCTTACTTAAGACTAAAAATGCCATTAACCAAGATTAATAGTAGAGATAAAAGTATTAACTGCTAATCTACAGGAGACCTATGAGAGCTTCAATACACAGATAGCTAATGCCATTCTGTTTTAATAACTTTTTAATTGTGTGTTAATCATTTATTCATTAAATTGTTTATTCTAGTACTTAATCTAGTGTCTCTAGTGGCTCTGGATTTAGGAATTCAAATCCCAAGGTGCTTGCAAACAACCAAGTAGACATTTTTATTGCATTTAAATTAGTTGTGATGGGAAAACATTTGAGAATAAGCATGGAATCCTCTCAGATTTCATGAACTTATACTAACTCTATGAATTAGAAATCTCAGTCTTTAAATAATGGATTTAAATTTAATCCTATTTATATCAAAGATATATTTGAACCCAAAACAAAATATATGAATTTGTTATAAATGGAAATTTACTCTTTCATGGGGAGAATTGAATAGGTTATTTATAAGCAGGACTGTCTATGAATTAGTTCCAAAATTAAACAAACAATATATAAACTCTTTCCTTGCAATACTTCATATAGCTATATATAAAATAAAAATATAACATTTTAAATTCCGATTTTAAGATAGGAATTTGAGATTCAAAGAAGTTTCTTCACTGTATCTCTGATTACACATTAAGTACATTAGAGGAGTTGGTTTAAATTCTTAGATGTGTGTGTTACAGAGAATCCACACCCTGAATCCCACATTTTGTGCTGCCTTCTCCAACTATGAAAACAGAATATGCTCCAAAATGAGACAAATAAAAAAATAATAAATTTAAGAATTTTTTATTATTAGTGAAATTAGGAAATGAGACTTATGAGATAACATAATTCACTGGTAATAACAATGTTGTCTTATAAAATCCATTTACTAATAAGCAACCCACCCATAAACTTACTGAGTGACGGAACCTACGGAGATCTCACTAGGTTATCTGTGGTTCAGAGTATATATAGAAACCCAAAATCATTATTTTGAGTTGCAATATGTAATTTACTCCCTAGCTTGTTCCATTCTTTACCATGGTTATTATTTTGAGAGGTTTATATTTTGAGAGGTTTTGATTTTATTGATCTTTTGGACTGTTTGATTTCTATTTTGTTTATTTTTATTCTAATTTACATTATTTTTTCCTTCTAGTGACTTTGTGGAAAGCTTTACATTTATATGCCTTATAAATATATATAATATGGTCTATAAAATATGATACCTAATATAGAGCTAAAATCATTTAAATAATATATATGAGAAGACAAGAACTTTCATAAAATATTTTAATATTTTCTCACACATAATATTGGTTTATCCTCATTATTCATGTTTAATTTTACTTATAAATATATTATATATATTTTGTTAAGTAGATGATTGCTTATTTCATTGCATTGTTATTTAATTTAATACTACATACTAAACTTTTTAAAGCATTAAATGTGCATACTACTATCTTTTCAGGTCAACATATTATTATAGTAAATTTTATTATGGCTCTTAATTCTCCCTTTGCTAGCAAATTATTGCTTTATTGATTTTTCCATATCAGTTTTATGTGTCTCAATGACTAGTGTCCTAAAAGTAAAACTTACCTCTCAATTTAGCTACTATTGCCACATAAGAACTATTTCTATACTTTGTTTCTCTCTCTCTTTTTCTTTCTTTGTCCTCTCTATTTCTGTATCCTCAAGTGTGCTGATTCGTTCCTCTATTTCATCTATTCTACTGCCATGGCTTTTCTGTGCGTTTTTGAGCTCATCTACTGCAACCTTTAAATCTTGAGTCTCTTTCAATTTCAATTTTAGGGATTCATTTTCATTCTTTAGTTCGTTGATTAGGGTATGCATATTGATGCTTTCTTTTTTATATGTTTCTACTTCCTCTCTTAGTGCATTAATTGCTTCTATCATACTGTTGTCCTTTTTTTCTAATTCTTCTCTTAATTGCTGGAGTGCATTTGACATGTTAATAGAGGAATCTTTTGCTGGAATGCAAATCATTTCTTTGGTGTTTTCTGGAGATTGTCCTTTCTTTGTTGGCGATGGATTACTTCCTGTAGGGCTTGCTTGCATGTTTAAAGTTTTCCTACTTACTGTGTTTTGCTTTCGAACCTGTTCTACATATTGAGAAACCATGGATCTTGTGTTGGTTGGCATGTTGATGGGAGTGTATTCCAGGTTGAAAGTGGATCTGTACTTTAGTTTAGTTTAGTAATTTGCGCCGGCACCAGCGCAGTGACCTCCACCAGCTAACCTGGCGTGGGCAAGGTGGGCGGGTTTCTGGAGGAACCTGGAGGCGGGGCTTGGCTCCCAGGGATGGTGGAGGGGGCTGCACGGCGAGGGGGTCCCTCCCTCAGGCCTGGAGCCGGTGCAGTGACCTCCAGCAGCTAACCTGGCGTGGGCAAAGTGGGTGGGTTTCCACATCAGTAAATAATATATTATATTGCATGGTTATAATTTCATAATTATGGTATTGTAATATGTATACCTATCTATGTAACTTGCTTTCTTCCCACAAAAAAGTTTTAAAAATTATTAAAAAAAATATAAAAAAAAATAAAATATGTCTACTCTAGTGGGTATGAAATGGTACCTCACGGTGAACTTAATCTACCTTTCTACATACATGGTGTTTTAGCCAGTTGTGAGGTAAATTACAAGTAATTTTTAAAGAACTCAAATGTATTGAAAAATTTAAAAAAACTAAAATGAATATAATTAGTTGCGTTAATAACATCAGCTTCATCAATTTGTATTCTGTTGTGCTTTCCTGAGTAAGAGAGTAAAATGTAAAGTAATATTTCATGTGCCAGGAGTTAAGTAAAACTTGTATTGTCAGTAATCAGAGCATGTCTGTTTCATTTACATGGCAATAGTTTGCTTGATGTTGGTGAGCAGATGAATAAAACAAGGTCCTGATTTAAAAAAAAAAAAAAAAACTATCCCTATAGCACAAGATTAAAAGAACATGAAACAAATCAGTCTTAAATATTCTTCAGTTTCCCTCAGAGTCAGGTTATAGAAGTAAAAAGGATTGAAAAACCATGATTATGTATTAGATGTCACTGCTACTCAATTTGCTTATTATTGTCTCTAGTATAAAGTGGTTACTCTTATTATTTTAATAGATATATTCCCCTTGAATTGCTATATATATTTGGAGAAATATGACAATATATTTAAATATAAATACCCTATGTAATAATATACTTAATTCTTTATGTGATAACTACATAGAAGATTTACATTTTCAGAGATGTATCTCATAAATATAATTCAAATTCTACATTTAGTTCTACATTTAAATTCTACACAATTACAATTAATTTTGTTGCATGAGACCTTGTGGTGACCCATGAAACACAACTGCATTGACTGAAAGGACTGCTGAGAACACTCACATGATTTGGGAAGGCAGATGGTTCCCCAGGGAGGTCTGCTGCAGCTGTGTTTATTTGATTATCACCTTGTTCAAGCCTCTCCCTACTCCCTGTTCCCTACTCCCATTTCCCTTGTCCATTTTCCCTGTCCTTAGGCATCTTTGATCATCCTGAGAATCGGACCTGCAGAAAATAGCAAGCTTTCCAATAAATAAACTAGTTGATGAAAAACATATGTCATAGTTCTCACCCTTCCTTTGACTTCTGTAACCATAAAAGATATTGTCAAACAATAAAACTTTGTTGCATGCCTGCTTTCTGTGTGCAGACATTCTTTCAGGCTTTGGTTCCCAGAGTTCCCTGTCTGGTTTATCCTGCTGTTCACTCTCCCACATCCATGGTTCACTAGAGACCCACAAATTTGATAAAATATATGTGCTAATAGAACTTTAATAAATCAGTGCACAGTAAAGAAAGGACCAATAGAAATCTATTCTGAATATTATGTGCAGATTAAAAATAAAGTATTTACTTCTCAACAGCTTCCAGATCTGCACTAGGTTGTTGAGCCAATATTTGAATGCTGAATTCATACATTTAAAATCCATACATTCTGAAATCTTTGTATTTAATAAACAACACAGTCAATTCTGTTCCAGGTGTTCTTTGGAGCAAACCGAGAACACAGTCTTAAACAATTCCTTCTTATCTATATAATAAATCTTTGGTCCAGACATGAGGGACCATGTCTGATTAATCTGATTTCAAATATATAGTTACAGATGGTTGCTTTATAAAGGAGTCATAATAGAATATGTTGTGAATAATGTTAACATTATTAAGTTGCAACATTCACTTAAATTTATAAAGAATGTTCCTAGCCTTGTGGAAAAGTTATTCATAGATTACAAATCATTTTTCTTATGTTGATCCTCATCCATGTAAATGCTGCACAAAGCATCGATATTACTTTCCTAGAGCTTGGTCACCTGAGAAAACTATGTATTCTTGGCATAAATGTTGATATGTCATATACTATATATATTGAAATCATGTAAATACAGAGGGACAGGAAAATACTGAATAATTTTGTGAACAAACAAAATATTCAAATATTTACCTGGTCAAAATGAAAAAAAAAAAAAAAGCACTGTCAAGTATTTCATGGAAAAACAAACATTTAAGTAATGTTTATAAAGTCTAGTGGTATGAAGCAGTTACACTTGGTAATTTAGATTAATTTGCATTTTTATATACATATCAATGTGGAAGTTCAGATCCTAAGCATTTACTACAAATGTTAGAAGTCATGTTCATTGAATTCTGAACACTCTAACACCACTTTCAACTATATTGGCATTGCTCTCAACTTAATTTGTTAATAGACTAACTGGTCCACCTATTGAGACTCTTTAACAAAAACTAAATTACACTAGTGAGAATTACATATAGTTTTGAAAACCAATACAAAAAAGTTTACATATATAAATAGTAGATAACTATCAATTATAGCTACATCATTTACTAAAAATTTAGAATAGAATTATATAAAAGAATGCACTGTACTAAACAGTGTGACACAAATCCAATCTGACACTACTGACTATAAAAAGTCACTTAAAACCATTTTGGCTGGTTTAAATGGGCTCTGACTGATTCAAACTGGTTCTGAAAGCATCAGAGAAATTCTGAATGGGTCAAACTAATTCTGACCAGATAGAACAAGCACTATATAATTTGAAATATATCCACAAAATACAAATCCCTATTTTAAAAACAATTTTATTCATCTTCTGAACATTCTTCACCCTTAAGCAGTGAAAACATAACCCCACTCTTAGCTATGTGGGGTGACTTAACAGTGTAATATAACCATGTAGGAGGGGGAAGAATGAAGTTCAGAAACCTTTGCAAACACTATTCCAAAGTTAATCAATGTCTGTATCAACAACGATGAATCTTGTTGGTAGTATGTACTCTTGAAATGAGTTAATAATATTATACGTGGCCTACTCCCTAATAATCATAACCCTCCTGCCACCTGATCATGAGAAAAATAATTCCAATAGAAGACCTTCTGAAAAACACTAAAACCACTCACACAAAACTGGGGAGTCTGAAAAGATCTCATAATCAAGAAAAGCTTAAGGAAGTACAACAAGTAAATGTAATGTGGTATATTGGAAATGGAAAATACTTTAGAAAATAGTTAATCAAATCTAAATAAATATGCAGCAGTCGTATCAATTTGCTTACTCTATGATTATAATAAACATAACAGTAATAGGGAAATTTGGTGAGGGGCTCGATGGGAATATTTGAACTATATTTTCATTCTGTTTTCTGTGAAATTGAAACTGGTAGGGTTTAATTTTTAATTTAAATTGTATTGTTTTGTATTATTCTTTAATTAGGTAATGTTTTATATGGCTGTATATGATCTAGGAGTATAAGTTCATAACTCTTTGGAAGAAGGTTACAACACCAAGTCCACTACCAAAGCACCAATAATGGTTCACCTTAGTTCACTTCCCCTTTGTTCCCTCCCCCTGTCTCTTATCCCTCCCCCAGATAACCTCAATTCTATAGTTAGATTTTAGGGTTTACTTTGAAACTGCTTTTAAATATAAAGTATTATAAACTGCATCTGAAGTCTTTATTAATTACTTACATTTTAAAAAATATTTTTATTTGAAGATCCTTATTCATATCAATGCTAAGTCAGAATAAGATTATTGCTATTATGTCAATAAGTCAGAATAAGATTATTGCTATTATGAGATACCTGTCATAAATGACAGTAAAGCCTACACCCTGATTCTTTAATGCATTTTTAAAGTTTCCTATGTTCAGAATGAACGGTTAATGGCTTTGTGTTGTGTGTCTCTGTGTTTTTAAATCCCTTTTTTTATACCTGAGTACTCTAACCCTTTTAAAAGCAAAATTTTGTCATTTTAATATGATAGTAATTGCTATATGCTACTCTACTCAGTAGCCAAGAGTATTGCCTCAGGGGAAGAAAAAAGTAAGTGCTCTTGTTGAGTTTAAATAGACTTTCTGTTCAGATAAGCCAAACTATATATTTTTATTTTTTTATAAAAAAAATTCTGTAATATGAAACAGAATCTATTTAAATTGCTTCACTTTACTGATAATACTTTTGAATGCTATCCTTTTTTGGTACTACATGAAAAATCTGAGAAAAAAGCAAATAGCCTCTTAGTATCAACTATACACATTTTGTGTCTGATTTTACTGGAAAGTCTACCTAACTGTTCTGCAATCATTACCCAGAAATAATTTGTGATATCCACAAGAAAAACAGTTTTATAGTGACATGAGGCACATTCTTTTCCAAAGAAGTGAACCTGTATATATTTTAAAGGTTAGAATATACGTTGCAATCATTTAAATTTATAATGCATTGTCCTAATTACACCAATAATATAGATATATTTTATTAGATGTAGTAGTTGACATGAGACATGAGTAGTATGAATGACATGAGTAGTATGAATATAGACATGGACTCAAATATGCTTTTTTTTTTAAGTTTATTATTTTATTTTATTTTTTTTTTTTTAAGAAAACAATGTATTCCAAAGGCTTGGAAAGTTAACTCTAGGACATTTTCATCTAGCAAAATCTTTAAAATGCACAAATGTGAAACTATTCATGTTGAAAGGGAGTAAAGGAAATGGCGAAGAAACGTTCTTTATCCTAATTACTCTATGTCCACCAAGACAGAATCTTTGGTAATCCAAGTAAACAGACTAAAGATAAACTACACATATTCACTGCCTTAATTATAGGTATGTTTTTAAAAGACTCCTTTAAAGGTTTTAGGGAGACCACAAAATATCCAAGTGGAGAAAGAAATTATGATATAGGCAGTGTCTTCTGGGAAGTATCATAGAAAGAGACAGAGCAAAGCCTGAGTTTGAAGACTGTGGTTTACTTTCTTGAATATAGATGTTTCTAAACATTATGCTTCATATATATATATATATATATATATATATATATATATATATATATATATATATATATATATCGCAATTGTTTGAGTTTGGCTAATTCATTTAAAAACTTTGTTGCCAAGTTACTATATGCAAAGTCCAGGTTCTGGGATTAGGAATACAGAGTATAATAAAGTAAATATGAGCTCACTTTTACTGTACACAAAACTTTTTTCTATGGATGACAATGTACATATCCCACAGAACCTATCCAATACTAGTTTTTCATGAAAAAAAAATAAACTGAGACAATAAGTAAACAAGAAATATTTATGGGCAGTACTATGTCTACCTTAGTATGTAGGGACTGTCATTTTTTTATCTTATTTAATAGAAAACACTAATTTCATAGACTGCAGTTATATAGTAACATATTCTTAAGCTTTAGATCTTTACTTTCTCAACAAGGATCTCTCATTCCATCTCTCCCCCTTTTTCTTTCTGTGAAAACTATTAAAATTTCTTTGAAATAATCTCATACAGGATTAAAACTTTGGAAAATACTGACACAAAAATTAGGGAGAAATTATTCATGTTCTTTTGTCATAACCACAGTTGATTCATGCACATTAAATATCTATTAAATAAATGTTTGTATTAGCTTTCCATAGTGCAAATTTCATTTAAATGTAATTAGTATTTGAAAATAATGTTTGATCTAATTTCTGTGTCATATTTTGTTAGCATTCCATCACTCTTCCTGCTTTATGCTTTATAAATCAATAATCTCACTTTTCACATCTCACAAAATTTAAAGCCTGGTTATTTGTTTTTCTTCTGTTCTGAATAAAATAGCCCTTTTTTGCTCAGGAATATGAATCATTTCATAATCAAGTACCGAAAGCTATATTATAGTATTATAGCATGCAGCGTGATATTTCTTTTTTTTTTTTTTTACCCTTTCAAAGTGAAGTCACACTAAAACACAGTGGGATAGCCCTTCTTTGCATACACAGTGTGTGGCAATCTTAGTGGACTCTGATTTACAGAGACTGATGAAAGTGTGAAAAGGGGCTCTTGCTGAGATCCCCTCCTTCTGCTTACCTGATTGATTGTTAGAGAATGTGTTTGGTTTAATTGCTCAGTATTAAAAGCAAAATAGATGTCATTACACATATTGTACTTTCTGTTTTTCAATAAAAATCAGAAAATAAAGTTTACTTTCCTAAAGTTTTTGTCAATTTGCTTCAAATAATCAAGATTTGAAGACTAAGAAACATATAGTCTAAAGTCAAATTACATTTCTATACCTTTCTTATTTAAGTCATGCAATTTTTCTTTATTGCTTATTTTAGATTCCTTATAATTCATGTGGATTCATTTGTTCTTTATAGACTAAATTTTGTCCTTAACTATATTTGTGAAAGAAGTTAGCATCACAAACCAGGTTCAATAACTACTTACTCTAATAATTTCTGTTTCCAATCCTCCAAGTCCCCCTGATTTTTTTTCCTCCTTCCAGAAAAGGATTGTATAGTGACTCCTCGTCTGGTAACTTAAGAGGCATTATTCCCTTTCTCCAGGGAACAGGGACATGGGACAATTGTCATGGGACAATTACTGCTTCCCTGCCTCTCAGAGAATAGCTGGCTAGTGTTCCCTGAGAACACGGAGTCTGAAATGATGCTTATCTGGGCAGGCGTTTGAGACCCAAAGCCTCTTCTCGGTAGTCTTCCAATATATTTAGGAGTCTGGAGGATTTACACAACTTGAATTTTTTAACCACTGTCCTCTGAACATGTAGAAATGTATGACTTCTTATTAATTAAACACACACACACACACACACACACACACACAAAAAAAAAAAAAAAAAAAAAAAGAAAGAAACCTCTACATTGGTCTTTCCAAATCTTGTGACAGATCATTGGTCAAAGTGAAAAAAAGTTATTTGGGAGAAATCAGTTCCAGTGACAAAAATTCGAATTTTCTGTTTCTGCTCCCCAATATTGTTCTAATTGTCTGAAACATTTTATTTCTACTAACTCTTTCCCCTTTGCCTTTTTTTTTCACTTTATACATCTATGAAAGTATTGACTTAGTGGAAAAGGGGAACTATAGTTTCAAATGAACTCATTCACATTTTAATATAATTTTATTTAGTTCTCTTTTATTAAAGATTGCGTCAGTCACAATGGGATACATGCACCAAAGCCCCTTTTAAAAATTACATTTAGAGATAATTCTGTTATATTTACATTTAAGCCATGCTTTCTGATGTTAAATATTTCATCAAGATATTGTGTAGATGGAACATTGCAATAATTTGATGGTAAATAAATCCATCAAAGTGGAAAATTTCCCTACTATGCCCAAATTTGAGCATAAATTTCCCTGTTAGTCATTGTGAAATAAATGCAAAACACTATTATTAAAAATGAATCTTAATTTGATCATCAGAAATATCAGTTGGCTATTAGTACCCTTTTTATTAAAGCATACAAAGACTACAAAGAAGATAACCTGATGTAAAGAATTAACCTTGGTGGGTAGGGACTACTAAAGATGCTAAAGAAAAACAAAGAGGACTAATGGCATAGTAGATGGACATCTGGGACAAAAGGAGAGGAAATGTAATCATTGACTTTTATGTGCAGCATAATGTACAGAAAAGGAAAGGCAAAATTTTGTAGTTGAAAACCTAGTGTTTACTGGTGTAAGCAAACACAGTTGCCAGAGGAAATGGGGTATGAGTAAACGATGACTCTTAATTCTGCTTTCTAATTATGAGATGTCTATATTGTACCATATTTCATATATAACCCAGTTAAAATCTCTGGTATGAACGTTTTTGTTTACATTGTTGTTGTAACACATGGCTGGTTAGACAGAGTTAGGAAAATGTATTTATATCGAGGAAGGAAATTATGAAACAGATTCACCATAGTGAGTCTTGCCACTTGGAACTAATTTTGAAATCTAATACTGTAAATAAATAAAGAAACAGGTAAAGTGGAGGTAAAGCTTTTCACTTTTTTCCTTCAGATCATGTATGAAATATTTGGGTTATTTCAAAATCGAGTATATCTATAACAATAGAATTGTTACTTATATTTAGTGTTGGTTATGAACTATGCCTTTTTAATATTTTATTATATAT
>PVHY01030827.1:0-13114 GCA_004024945.1 Uropsilus gracilis
GCTGCTGCCCTCAGGCTAGGCTGTAGCCGACGGGGTGAGCGGTGGGAGGAGGAGAGGTGGCCGCGGTCTGGGGTCGCAGCAGACCTGGTACAAAGAGGTCAACATCAGCAATTTGCCTAAAATAAAAGAAGCATGGCCAGGCATGGTGCCGCTTGCCTGTAATCCAAGCGCTGGGAGGCAAGAGGCCCGGGACCGCTTGAGTTCGCGGGCCCGAGACGACCCCAGGCAACATAGCGAGACCTGGTCTCGAAAAAGCATCTGGGCGCGGTGGCGGGCACCTGTCATCCCAGCTATCTGGGAGGCTGAGGTTGGGGTCGCTTGAGTCTGCGGGTTCGGGACGACCCCAAGCAAGACCTAGTCTCAAAAATAAACAAATAAATAAACAGAAGAGGGAGCATCTGTAGACAGGTGGTGTTTTCGGTGTCCAGGCAGAGAAAGGAGTCAGCATCTCAGCACTTGCGATGTGAGCAGCTGGAAGACGAAGACCGTTTCCTCAGAGGACGCAGCTGGACTCGGACCTTGGGACTCCGGGCTTGAGCTGCCGCTTGGTGACTCCGGCGGAGATGCTCACGGACCCCTGGACACAGGTGCCTGGAACTCAAGCTCAGGCTCAGGCTGGAGAGGGCTGATAGCAGCGAGAGGCCATGAGCCTGGGCAGGGCAGACGGGTCGGGGAGACAGTGTGGGTGGGTGGGGAGAGGGGTGGCAGGATGAGACCAGGGCTGGCCGACGCGCCTGTGCCTTCAGGAAGCCCAGGTGAACGTTGTCCAGGTGAATTCCTCCCCTTTCCTCTCGTCCCGTGAGTCTCGTTCCTTTGAGCTCAGTCCTTCGCCTTCCTCCTGGCCACCCCTGCTTGACCCATCTCCACCGCACGCCTATTTGTCTACACACGTCCTGAGACGGTAACCAGACCTGACAGTCTCTTCTCCCGACATAGCTCTATCAAGTTCAAAGGCTTAGAATGAACTCATTAAAAATTACCGCAATTCTCCTGTGCGTTTGCGTCAGGGGAGATGAAATGCTGCGTCTCACTTAATATCTCTGGGGACCGACATGAGCGGAGAGCGACTAGATACCAAAGCCACAGGCTGAGAATGAGACCAAGTTTGGTTGGAAGGAATAACAGGAATAACAGGAGTTTCAGGTTGCCTGGTTTTTCCTTCACGAGGGCAGAAGTATTAGGAGACAGCGTTCTCGATGCTGCTGTCTTTGTTTACCTTCAGTTCTGTGCCGAATTGGGCAGATTTTCAGGACTACCCCGAGGCCTTGCAGGGAGCGTGGTTAGCAGCATCGCTGGCTGCTTTGTAGTAAGGAAAACATGGCGAACCAGAGTTTCCTTGCCATTGGTTTCAGGCCCTGCAGGGATTTCAGCATCTCGGCAGCTCCTACCGAGGCCTCGCCAGCAGAGATCTGGCGGTTGACCAAGTAGGGCCAACTGCAGAAGAGCTGGGCGTCCATCCGTCTATCAGGACGCGGAAATCGCAAGGCCCTTGAGTGTGATCTAGAAGAAGCAGCAAGCGGTGACCACCACGAACCTGAGATGCCGATTTCAGTTTTGTGGCAAATGGCTGCGAATCTGCTGAAATGTCAAGAATTGTCTTGTGCGATGTCAAGAATTTTCGAGAATTGAGTGGAGAAGAATTTAGCAATAAAGCCACAAATTCGGGAGCTTGGACGTCCTCGCCGTGGAGGGTAAGAGAACGTCTGAGATGTAGCAACAGATGCCTTCACCAAGAAGATCGCGCAGAAGGACCCACAGCATCCAGCGAAGGTTCATTTGCAAACTGAATTATTGAATGTGTTCCACACCATAACCAAATCGTGAGCCTAAGATGATGTCGTTGTTTCCGGCTTATGAAGGCGTCAGAGGTGGCGTTCTTAAAAGGTTCCTTTGAAGGAAGCTGGCACCGATGGAGCCACCTAACTTGAGTCACGGCTGATGATATATTTTCACTAGTTTAGCCTTTTTGCAGCTTGTTTGCATGACTTGCACAGATTTGCTGCTTCTGTTCTAGCTGCATTGTGAGCGGCATGAAGATGCTGATTAATTCCTGGCGAGTACCACATTCGCTGCCAGCATCGTGCGTGTCTATCCTCCCTTACGTCATCGGCGTAAGCCTTCTTCACGCTGCTTGAGGAAGTTGCATGGACTCGGTGAATAAGCCTGTTGTTGATTCAGATCGAAAGTGACGGTCAGTCCTTTGCTGTCTTTAAAAGCTGGAAACTGCACCGGTTGGAGGAGTCTGGTACTGACTTCATCTGCTTCGAGAGGCTTTAACAAGAATCCTTTAACTGCCCCTGCATCTGCCCCTGCTCAGAAATTCTGTGTTATCCACCAGGAGATAAATGTGCGTCTGATCCATGACAGGAAGTTAGCATGTGGTCTCACTTTGTGAACTTGAACACAGTGACGTTACTCAGCACAACTGGAACGTCACTCCACGGCAGTCAACCTGCGCAAGCGGTAGCAAGACACATAAACCTCAAGAGGAAGCAAAACAGATTTACTTATTAAAAGGACAAAACAAACAAGAGTCACTGAGGGTACAAGGGACCCCTTCGGTAATCTTAGCCACCAGTCCAGTGGCTAGTTCAAAAGGCTACACGTGGCCTTCAGCCATGTGCCTCCTCAAAACGGCGACTGCCCCACATTCAAGTCAAGCGAAGAATTCAAGATGGAGTCATGGCTCCTTCTTCAAAGGTAGGAGATTGAGATCCAATGAAGATCCAGGATGCCATCTTCAGTTCTTCTCCAGAAGGTACAGCTCCAGCTTCTTTCAGCTCCAACTCCAAAGTGGCCCCAAACCAGCAAGACTCACTCGATACAGCAGCAGCAACCACTTCGGACGTCTCACCATAAAAACAGCAGCACGGCAAGTTCTCTTCAGGTCTGCAGACAATTCCCAAGCTTTGCCGTTTCCAAGCTAAACCAAGTTTTAAGTACCAGATTTCCAAGTCAGCCCACACAGGTCACAAGTCTCTCCAACATGCTTCCCCGGACTCCTCGCCAACCCAAGCACATAGTAGCCACAGCCTGCCTGCTGCTCCACTCTCCTCCTCTGTTCTATGCCTTCTCTCCCTCTTCTTTCTGTCTTCTCCTCCTCAAATCCGCTCTTACCCATCCCATCACCAGAAGGGTTGGCCTCCCTTCTCCAAGTCTCCACCCACCAAGACACACTGGCTGCTATTCTAATGCAGCACCACCAGTGCTGGGGGCCACAGCTCCCCCAATTTCACCACAGCCCCCCATCACTTCTAGGTGAAGGTAATTTAGTAGACTACTTGGTGATGTATTGAAGACTAGCGCAAAACATTCCTATTTAAATGATAGGTTATATTTTGGAAAAAGCGTCTTGCTAGACATTCTCAAGGTTTGAAAGGAAGTGAGTCACTCCTTCCTCTATGCTCAAGTCACCGCGTGGCGCAGCTGTGGAGAATGAGCGAAAGATGAAGTAACACTGCAGCAAACTCATCCATTCCTGTCTCCACCGCCTCACTCCCCACCTAATCGTTGACTGACTTGCCTAGTGGAACCTCATCCATGAGGTTAGAGGATCTACTTTCCTGTTTTCTGGAGGAGAAAATGAAGTTCTGGATTCTACAATCTGTTAAGATCTTTCGAGCCCACAGTTAGCTATTTACCCCTTAAAGGGGGTAGAAGATATAACCAGTCACGAGGCTTAGACAACCAAAGGGAAAATTCTTACCTCAGATAAGGGAGGGCCCTACTACCTTATCTTATTCTGTCTGGACTAGATTCAGGTGACGTGACTCTGAGGCCATCTCATTTTAAGTTGTGACCTCCAGCACCTCCCAACATTGGTTCCCATGTCCAGGAACCCCAGATAGGAAAGCATTTCTTTGCTGACATGTCCAGCATCTCGGAGGGTCCAGCTGCTCGAAATAGGAATATGTGCCCATCACCTAGTCGGCCGCTGCACAGAGCAGAGTCTGGTCAGTCTTAGATAACAGGAATGTGCACGGTTTTGTTGAGTCTGGCCTCCTGTGGAGATCCGGGCGAGGATCTGCCCCAGTCTTGTTTCCCTGCGAGGGAAAGAAAAGCAGTTCTCCAGGGAAAAGCAGGGTGTGACTGCTGTAAATAAAGAGGGAAACTCGCATGGGCAGAGAAGAGTGAATGAAAGGGCAAAGGAAGATTGATGAAGAGAGAGAGAGAAAAAGGAGGTGCAGGGGAAGAAGGGAAGAAAGGAAAAAAGGAAAAAAGGGGGGATGGAGGGGGGGAGGAGATAAAGGGCCACCCTAGGAATTCGCTGGAGGGATCAGTGGTCAGGAAACAGCAGGAGGGAGGAAACTGAGCTCCTCACTGGGATTCTACCAGAGCACTTTGGTGTTAGCGTGTGATGATCATGCGGTCACGCGAAGGGCCCTGTCTGAACAGCGTGTGAGCGTGGGTGGCACGCACCGTCGTGTCTCTGACGGCCTCTCCACGAGCGCAGGACCGTCTCCGAGGGAAGACCGCAGTGCCCAGCGAGTCGGCGGACGTCCCCAGAGAGCCTGCACCTCAGGGCTGCCCTGCTCTGGGCAAACACCGCCAGGCAGGTGACCCGCCAGGATGTGACGCACGCTGGCCCCTCTCAGAGAGCCAAGGCAAACTCACGGAGTCTCCCAGCGCAGACCAGGCCGGCCAACAGCCGCACGGTGCACGCACCCAGCTGCCTCAGCGTGGCGTCTACACCTGCCCGGGTTTGTCCCCGCAGGCGGCTGCCTCCCAGCTCCAGCACGTGCCGTTCTCCATCTTGGGTGCTGGTCCTTTCAGCTCGGAACAAAGAGCTTGCTTTCCTTGAGGAGGGCGGCTGTATTTCCTGTTTCACCCCTGCTGTTGTTTCAGCAAAGAACACAACCGCCCTGCTAAGGTGCTTGGCTAGGTCAAGCCGCAGGGCCTCGGAGACGAGGAGGCGGCCTGGGTGGCTTCAGGGGTGCGTGGCTGCTGAACAGGGCACAGGCCTCCGTCCTGCCACGGGACGTGTGGCTTCCGCCGGAGGCAGAGAACTGGGGTGCGTCACGCTCCAGCTGGTGGGGAGAAGTCGCCCCCACGCAGGCCCCTGACTGGGCTTGAGGCCCTGCGGTGTTGACGGCGCAGCTACCGAGAGGCGTCTGCAGGACAGAGCCACAGCGGGCCCTGGTTCCTGTGGAGAAGTTGGGGGCGGCGAGACGGCTGGGGGCCCAGTAGAGAGGAGGAGAGGTGGGGGGTCACCGGGTGTACTTGTGCTCAGAGAGACGGAGCCACAGAAACCCCCCTCCCCCTACCCCCGTGAGAGGCACGTGAGCACGTGCAAGGTGCCTTTGTAGGAACATGAGGGCAGCTCTGAGGGCCGCTAAGTCAGAGGGGGAGGGGGAGGGGAGAGGGAAAGAGGGAGGGGGGAGGGGTGGGAGGTACCTGTGAATGAGCAGGAAGCCAACCGTTTGCCTCTTCTGGCTTGGGACACGTGGAGCCGCCTCAGTTCTCAGGCCACTGCCTACGTGACCACTGAGACGCCTGGGGGTCCACGGAGGTCAGCTGAGGGTCGCGTCCGCCTTCCCCTTTATTCTCCACAGATGAGCCTCAATAAAATGGTCTCCTTCAGCTGCAAGTGAAAGAGCCTCAACCCAACTCCCTTCACGAGTAATAGGAATCAGGGGGCCCGGGACCCGGGAGCCCCACCCCCGCTGTGGCCGACGGGCTGGGGGTGGGCACGGGGAGGGTCTGCTGAGGAGGGTCCTGTTGAGTCCCTTCCCCGGCACATCCCCTCCGGGGGTCCCTGCGGGCGCAGCACGGTCACCACAGCTCCGGTCCGGCCGGTCCCTTGGCGGCCCGGCCCGGAGGCCGTTCTCTCCCCCACGGCTTTCTGAGCAGGAAGAACCCCCTGGCTGGCCCCCTGGCTGGCCGGGCGTGGGTCTGGCGCCCGTTCCCGGGCCCCTGGTGAGGACAGGTGTTCACAAGATGGGCTCACGAGCCTCCTCCCCGCACCAGGGCGGAGCAGGGGGGCTGAGGCCCAGTGCCCAGGGTAGGGACGCCAGGCGTCCTCCCGCCCTCGCCGGCCAGAGGAGAGGGGCAGACGCGGGCAGCGGGGCTAGACATCCGCAGAGGCCCGGGGCCTCGCTGTGTCAGGTCCTCCTGCTTTACTGCCTGGTGTGAACACGCGGCCGGGCTCTGTCCACCGAGCAGGTCAGTTTGCTTGTGCAGCGCCACTCATGTCGGGCACGCTCACGCCTCCGTGTGCGCACACACGTCTGCGGCCCCCTCGCCCATCGTCCTCCAGTGCGGAAGAAAATAGCCGTACAGCTGGAGGTGACCTCGTGTCCAGCTGAACTTGGGCAGGGACCGAGCTACGGACGGACGGACGGACGGTGGCCAGGATGCGAAGTCGGTGACGCCAAGCAAGGGTCACGTGAGATCCTGCCCACAGGCTCCGTTTGCCTGTGACCAGAGGCAGCTCGGGGAGCTGAGATAGAAGTATTCTGTGGGCGGCAACACCGGGTGTCGGGCCCAGGGGCGCCACGGTGGACGGTCAGATGGTCAGACGTGTGGCCTTCGGCCGCGATGGCTGGAATTAACGCCGCGTCTTCCACCGATGCCGGTGGACGCCTTCGACCTGATGGCAACGTCGCGCTGAGAGCGCGTGCTTGGGTGTCATGACGCGTCTGTCTGCAGATCGTGAACTTTCAGGTCGTTTATCAGCCCGAGTCGCTGGCGGGACACGCCGGCCGTGTGCACGGGACGGGACAGGCGGCCGTCCCGGGCATCGCGCTGAGCGTGGGGTGAGCGCTGGCGGTTGCTGAGGCCGCCAGCTGACAGCCGGGCCCTCACGACGCGGGAGAGCGCGTCCAACATGGGCCCTGTCCTCGCCTCCTCGAGGCCCGTCTGCCGAGGGCCGGCCGGGCTCGGGCTCCTCTCAAGGGAGGCGCCGTCTCGCTGACACGCCGACTCCTCCAAGCCCCGTCCCTCTCCCCCCACGTGGCTGCAGGCTGTGTGGCTCCGGGAGACACCGTCTGGCTCAGACGCTCCCGGAGAGACGGGTGACGGGGGAGTGGACGTCAGCCGGCCAGCCCCACGGCTAAGCCCGCCTGGCCTGCGTCCTGCCGCCGTCGGGGTGCTGGCGGTCACTTTGCTTGTCTCAGAGCCCGACGGTGTGCGCTGAGTCATTTACTTCGCGGTCGGGAGAACACGCCCCAGCATGGAAGGTTCTGGTGAAAATGAGCCACTGTGAAAGGAGCCCTGGGCTTCTCTGTCCGGTGGCCTGGCCACGGGTGTGGCCGGGCGGGGGTTCCGGGCAGCTCTGGCTGGCGCAGGCACGTCCTGACCGCAGACAGGCCTCTTTCTGGGGGGCCTGGCAGCGCGGGGGTGGACATTAGGCTCCCGGCCCCCGCGGGGCTGAGGGCAGGCCAGCGTGGCCGTGGCCCAGCCTCCCCTGCTCCCAGCTGCCCCGAGCGGCCACCCCCACCGCTCGCCCACTTGGGTCTCAGCGGCCTGTGGTGCCCCAGAGTGGCCGGCGGCCCCTCCCATCCCGGGCCGGTCCCAGCAGCCACGGTCCTCGGGCCCTCGAGCCGGCTGGCCGCCACGGAGGCCACGCGTCCTGCGGCTGGGGGCCCAGCACCCATGCCTGCTGGCAGTGGCCAGCCCACACCCGGCCTCCCAAGCACCTGACCGCTTCCCCCGCGGGGCAGGCAGTGCTGGGGACGCCCGGCTTGCGGCCTCTTGCCGGGACTTGCTCTCAGCTTCTCGCTCGCGGGGGCCGCTGGGGCGTGGAGCCCACGTCCTGCCTGCAGCCCGTGTCCTCGGGCCTTCTCGGCGTCCGCTGGGGCCTGCTGGGAGGCGATGGCGGGGAGGGCCGGCCCGCAGGACCTGGCCGGCGAGGGAAGCAGCAGCAGGATGCGCGAGCTTGGCCAGGGCAGGGCCAGCCTCTGGGGACGAGGGTGGTGAGGAGGGACGTGGAGGCTTGGCCAGGCCCCCGGTGCACACGGGAGAGTCCCGCGTGGCGCCCACCGTGCTGGTCACGGGGCTGTGCGTGGACCTCGAGCAAGGGCAGAGTGGCCCGGAGCGGGTGCAGGCGGGCCGTGTGACGGACTCCACAGCCCAGCTGCCATTGCTCGAGCCGAGACGCACGTGGATGCGCGTGTGGTGGACGGGGCAGCTCCCCGAGGTCAGGGAGCCCTGCCAGGTGAGGTGCACGGGCCCCTCCTCTCTCACGCTCACCCTGCAGCCCTCACCCCGGGACCGCTGGGCGCTCGGCCGAGATCACTCCCCAGGACCTGCGCTGCCCGCCTCAGCGGCGAGACTCTCCCCGCCCCTGACGAGCGGCCGTGCTGCTCGGAGCCCAGCTGGCACCGGCCGGAGAGGCTCAGGTGCTCTGTGACGGGCCAGATGGCGCGACGGTCGCCGGCGGGAGCTGGCTGGGGCGGACGGCCGAGGCTGCCTCGGGTGTCGCGTGGCCCTGGGGAGGGCTGAGCGCCTGGCGCCCGGTGGCCCGGGGTGGGGAGGATGGCCGCCTGTGCCGCCTGTGCCCGCGGGGTGCCAGCCGCCTGTGCCCGCGGGGTGCCTGGAGGCCGGCTCTCCCCAGCGCCCGGGTTTGCGTAGCTTTGAGCGTCTCGGTCCAAAGGGCTTAACTGCACCCGGGGCGGACAGGTGCGCGGGCATCACGGCTTCTCAGGAGCCCAGCACCCAAGCCCGCTTCCTCCCGGCCTGGCGCCCACCCTCCCCCGCCCGCCCGGGGGGCCCGGGGCAGCTGAGTGGGCTCTGCCCCCCTCCCCTGTGCCTTGGCTGGCAGCTGGCTTCCTTCCCCAGAAAGCCTTGCCTTGGAGACTAAAAGCTTTGCTCTTCTGCGATCCACAGGTTTCCGGCCGGGCGCCGGCTTCTCTCGCCCCAGACGGGAGGGGGCCGGACGGGGTGCAGAGTTGCGGGAAGCGCGTGCGGGCCAAAGCTCAGCTGGGATCTCAAAGCACCTCCCGCCTGTGGGTCTGTGAGGCTCTGCCAGGCCGTTGCCTGCAGGCAGCCGTGCCCCGCGGGAGCTGTCCCGTCCCTGGGGCCAGGGGCTCCCTGCTGGCGTCACTACTGCAGGTGACACGCGCTGTCTTCAATGGCCTGTGTCCGCGTAACCCCCATCCCCCCCCCCCCACGAGCTGGGAATAAGCCTTTTTCTTCGAGACCAGGTCTCACTAGGTTGCCTGGGGTTGTCCCAAACCCGCAGACTCAAGCAACCCCCAGCCTCAGCCCCCCAGGTAGCTGGGATTACAGGCGCCTGCCACCACGCCCGGCTGCTTTTTCGGACCAGGTCTCACTATGTTGCCCGGGGAAGTCCCAAACCCGCAGACCCAAGTGACCCCCAGCCTCGGCCTCCCAGGTAGCTGGGATTACAGGCACCCGCCACCACGCCCGGCTGCTTTTTCAAGGCCAGGTCTCGCTAGGTTGCCCGGGGTCATCTCGAATCCGCAGACCCCAGCGATCCCCGGCCTCTCGCCTCCCAGCGCTTGGACTACAGGTGCGCGCCACCACATCCGGCCAACTGGGAACAAGCCTTAGCGGGTTTGGGACTTTCTCTCCAGGGCCTCCCGGGGTGATGGCGTGTCCCCCAAAGAACTGCAGCAAGTGCTGATCCTCGTGCTTGGGAAAGGGCTGAAGGCGGCCGCAGCTCACCGTCGCTCGGGCTCTGAGCCGGGTCTGCGTGGACGGCTGGCGGCTGCGAGCTGGCGGCTGCGAGCTCCTCTTTGTCGCAGCCGCAGGGGCGCTTACTGGCTCCGTGGCGGCCATCTTACCAGCCTGGGGGCGGCGGGGTGGAGCCCAGACTGACCCAGCCATTCAGGCTACGTGCAGACCAGGATGAGACTGCCGCCCGGTGCCCTGGGCCGTGGCTGGAGGGGGTGAGGGATGACCCTGGGGGTGTGCACACGTCTTGGGACTCGCACTCAGGGCTCCGGGGCCGGGGGTGGGGGGGAGGGTGGACACACAGGTCTCAGCCACTCATGTGCTGTGGGAGCTCAGGGAAGTGTGGCCTGGTCCCGCCCCCCCGGCCAGCCCTGCTCAGACTCAGTGGGTGACCCTTCTCTGACTTCTCTGCCTGACAGGCTGGCGGCCAGCACGTTCCTGCTGGGGCCTGGCCGGGCAGGGCCTCGGGGGTTGGGTTGGCGTGCGGAGAGCGGAAGTCATCTTCTTTTGAAGGACCTTCTCAGCTCCCATCACCCCCTGTCCACACCCCCCCCAGCTTCTGGGAGTTCATTCTCGGGGGGGGAGGGGGCGGGTGACACAGGGCAAGGACCACCTTCCAGGAGATGCAGTAGACTCACTCGGGGGGGGGGCTTTTACATTGGTAGAATGACTTGGGGTTTCTCTGTGACACCCCGGTTTTAGAAACAGCCGCTGCGCCTCCGTCTGGGTCCCCGCGGTGGGGAGAGCAGAACGTTGCGAGGGCCAGAAACACGAGCCGCAAGTTGGCTTGTGGCTATGTCCTGGGTGCGGGACAGAAGCGGGAGACCATCCAGATGGGAGCGGGGCGAGCGCTAAGTGGGGTCCCCCAGCGGCGTGGCGTGGGGGCCCGGGCGCCCCAGCTCCCGGGCGTGGCCCGCGTGGCCCGTGGCACACCGCTGGGTGGGCGCCCTCGCCCGCCTCGGAGACCGGTTAGCCCTGGAGTGATCAGTCACTTCGGTCTCATTCCCACCTGTTCGAATCCTGACGAATCCTGCTTCCCGTCAGCACGAGTCTCGTGGACGAGAGCTTCCAGATTGAACACCCACTGTGCGCCTCAACACAGGCGGTTGCTTCATCCGCCAGGAGCAGCGCTCGCCTACCGTCGGCTGACACAAGGTAGAGGCCTCGCCGGGTCACTGTGGGAAACTCTGTAACCTGAGGAGAATAGGGTTAAAAGATGGGGGGCTGTTGGGCTTCCTGGGTCAGCGACCGGAGCGGCCGGCTCACTGAGGGACACTCCGCACTGGTGGGTCGTGACAGGATCAATGTCATGACAAGAGCGCGGCGGCCAGACGTTGGTCGGCGCCAGGCATGGTGTGAGTGGCTGCCCGTGGACGCCGGCTCAGTCCAGCCCCCTGGCCCGCGACATCTGCGGTGACCGCGGCGTCTGAGACGGGTCCGTCCTGAGCTCTGCAAGACGGGAGCTGTGGTTCCCCTTTCAGCCTTGCGTTGGTCGGGCGTAAAGCTGGTGCCGCCGTGGTCCAGCCGCATTCGTGGTTCTTGTCCCTCCCCGCGCACACCAGCGACGCCGTGTCCTGCGTGAAGGGCCCCGGGGGGTGAGCTAAGCTGTCCCAGCACGTCCTGTCCTCGTGACCCACCTTCGACAGGAGAAACGGAGGCTGAGGCTGACCACTGGGCGAGGAGCCAGGGCCGGGCCTGAGGGGCTGGGCACGCGCCAAGCAGGCGTCCACCACGCGACCTCGCGGGCGCCCCTGACGGATCCGGTTGAACGTCCCAGCCGCCTGAGGAGGCCTCGTCCACTTCAGATTGTCCGTGAGGTGGCCGGGCGTCGAGGGCGGAGCTGCCCTGCGCACCTGGCCACGGCCCTCCGGGTGTGGGCACCCACTCCGCCCTGCGTGGGCAGAGGCCACGTGTCCCGTCTCTGGAGATAGGTCCTGGCCTTCCTGCCCGAAGCTGCCCGGGGCGGCTGTGAGGCCATCCCAGAGGTCACTCCACGCGCCGTGGTTGCGAGTTCCGTGGGCACATTCTGGAAGCTTCCTGCGGACCCCGTGCCTCCTTGGGACGCCCCACCCGCCCTCCTGGGGTGAACCCTCCGTCCCCGGGAACGTCTCTCCCTCGGTCCCTGGCGATGTCCCTCCCCTGGTCCCCAGCGATGTCTCTCCCTCGGTCCCAGGCAATGTCTCTCTCCTGGTCCTGGGCGACGTCCCTCCCTCGGTCCCCAGAGACGTCCCCCCCTCGGTCCCTGGTGACGTCCCTCCCTCAGTCCCTGGTGACGTCCCTCCCTCGGTCCCGGGCGATGTCTCTCCCCTGGTCCTGGGCGACGTCCCTCCCTCGGTCCCCAGAGACGTCCCTCCCTCAGTCCCTGGTAACGTCCCTCCCTCGGTCCCGGGCGATGTCTCTCCCCTGGTCCTGGGCGACGTCCCTCCCTCGGTCCCCAGAGACGTCCCTCCCTCAGTCCCTGGTGACGTTCCTCCCTCGGTCCCGGGCGATGTCTCTCCCCTGGTCCTGGGCGACGTCTCTCCCTCGGTCCCAGGTGACGTCCCTCCCCCGGTCCCCTGCGATGTCTCCCACCCCCCCGGTCCCCGACAATGTCTCTCCCCCGGTCCCCGGCGTCTCCTCTCCCCGCCTCCCGGGGCAGCGGCTGCCTCCACGCCGGCCACTCGCGCTCCCGTCAGGGCGCCTGTGCGAGGTGGCCACGGCCCTCCGGCCTCACTGCCGCGTCCCTGCCCCGTGAGCAGCCCTGCTTTGTCAGGCCGGAGCCCCCCGGGAGGCCTGGGCGGCTCGTCCCCGCCGCGGGGAGGGTGACAGCCCTGTCTGTCCCCCCAGGCTCCCGCGGCCCCTTTAAGCGTCCCTGCTGAAGCAGCCAAGTGGCCGCATAATCCCGTGGAAGCTGGCAGAAAAGCCAGGGCAGAGCTTCCGGGCTTAACGCTTTGCTGTCCGCCCACGCGCTGCTCGGTGAGGTCCACTCAGCCGCCGCCTCAGGGCTCGGCCCTCTCGGCCCCTCGCTGCTGCCCGGGGCTCTGCCCGCGGCCCCCAGGGAGACCCAGGAGGATCGCCCGATGGCCCCCCGCCCCCTGGGTCACAGACTAGCTCGAGGCAGGGATGCGGAGTTCGGGGGTGCTGGCCCCGCCGGCCCCCCAGCACAGCCGGGTCTCCCTGCAGCAAGGCCGGCCCTGGGGGAGGCCCCTCCCCAGCTGCCCGCAGCCCAGGTCTGACCCCGCACCGGCCCTGGGTGGGCTCCCCTCCGCGTGCACTCCGCGTTCCCTCAGCCCTCGGCCCCCCGCTTCCTCCCTGTGCCCGTGGTCACCCACAGCCCGTTGGGGTGTGACCGCTGCTGTGGCCTGCCTTGGCCCGGGGGAGCGGGCGCAGCCACGGCTGCTGAGAGCCTGACCCGGCCGTGTAGACACGTCCACCACCGAGACCCCAGCACCCGGGGGGGAGGGGAGCCACAGCGGGGGAGACGTCCGCCACCGAGACC
>PVHY01030828.1:0-13115 GCA_004024945.1 Uropsilus gracilis
AAAAAAAAGAGAAAGAAGTCAAATGGTTTCACTAATATTTGGGATATAGTGAAAAACAATAAACAAAAGTCATGAGGAAAAGACAAAACAAACTAAGCACCAAACTGAAGCACACAACTATGGGCAGGAGGGAAAAGGGGGGGATGGGATGGGAGGGTGGGGGGGTAAAAAATAAATAAATAAAAAGTTAATATGTTTTCAGAAGACAGAAAAAAAAACTCTAAAAGGGAAAGTTTTTAGAACTCCTTTAGAAACATGGCTGCCTTATCTCTTTAGCATGACTATATTTCCAATATATAATAATATACATAGAAAACAGTAAAATACAATGTGTCTTAAAATCATAACTTAGGAAGAAATAATTTAGCACAACAGAGTTCAGTTTAAAATATAATCTTGATTACAAGTGATACTAAATAATTCCACCTTGTTATTTCTAATATCCATGACTTACCCTTTATCATATGTAAATTCATCTTTCAAGGAATTTGCTGATGATTCACCAATAAAAACAGATGGAATGTCAATTTGCTTTAGCACATCAACTGTATAAAACAATAATAAAAAATATTCATAGAAGTCCATACTTAGTGTAAATTAATTCAATTTTTTTCACAATATCAGTAAATGCAACTGAAGTAATTAGCATCAATTTGTCTAGTGGTCAATTTTCTAGATTATAGATGATCAAAATGATTAAGAAACATTTATACATTATCCATTAAACATTTATATAATAAACAAAAGTTGACATCTTGCATATATATAACCAAACCATTTCAACAGTCCTATAGAATTAAAATGTACTTATTTTTTTAATATTTTCATTTTATTTATTCCTCTATAGACATACTATGAGAAAAGGAAGAAATTTTAAGTTTTCTTTCCACACATAACTTAATTCAAAAATGAAAAAGCTTTTATACATACCCATTCTCAGGAGAGATGGAAGCCAAAGAATGTAAGAAAACACCACTTTACAACACTGAAAAACACTACACATCTGTGGCTTTTCATAGTGAAGGGCTGACAAGAGTTGAGAAAAGGCATAGGATAGGAAAATTTGGGTAAATTTCTATTTCCTCTTAAGCCAGGAGTTCATGGCAAAGCTTTGTGTTGTGATTGTTTTCTTAAGAAATTTGACTTTTCTACCTACATTCAAAACCAAACTCAAATGCAATAACAAAATAGCTTTGTAAAATTTACCCCTTATCCAAGAATAAAATAAAAACAATGTTTTAATGTTACTTCTAGAAAATTTATAGAGCCCTTCTTAGCTGAGTTTATTTAAATATTTAGCTTTAAAGAAGCCTGATTTCTTTTGCTACATTTTAAAAATACATTCTACATTCACTTAAAACGTATTCATTATTCAATTTTAAATACAAGGAAAGAAAACGGAGCCATAATCCTTCCCACCTGAAACAAAGATTATTTGAAATAATTAATGTTTCAAACTTCATGCTTCTCAGTTGAGAATTCGCAACGTCTCTTTCCCATCAATCCTTTCTACTTTAATCTGTCTCTATAAACAGAATGAATATTCACCTAGTTTCTCAGGACAAACACTTTGCAATTATCTTTGACTCCTTTTCTTTTATTCTTCATACTGAATCCTATCAACTTTAAAATATGCCCATAATACTATCAGTACCATCATTGTCACTGCTGATAATCCAGATCACCTTTGGCTCATGTCTGGCTGTAGCAGCAGTGTTCTAGCTGGTGTCACTGTTGGCACTCTTACCCATCTTCTACCTTCAGTCTAGCCTCAAAAGAACACCAGAATGTTTTCAGACACAAATCTGATTGCTTTGTAGCTGCTTAAAACCCACCTAGAACAAATTCCAAAATCCTACTAACCTAACATTATCTGACCCCAACTCCTCCTCTAACATCCCCAGACACTTTATGTCCCCTGCTGTCTTTCAGTTCTGTGGCTTTCTGCTGAGCCTTGGCAACACCAAGCATGCTCTTTCTTGTGTGCCAGCTGCTCCCTTTCCTACGAATACTTCCCACTAGAAACCTGCATGGCCCAGTCCCTCACTTCAGACCTTGAATGCTCAAATGCTGGCCATCTTCTTCTACCTATGACTCTCTATTCCTCTAGACTAACGTGTTCGTCCTTTAGCATGCCTCTTTGGATGTTCACTTTTCTTCCTTCCCACTCAATAATGCAGTAAGAACAATGATTACAATAACAGTATAAACAAAATAATTACTAAATGATTTAAAAGAACCAGGCAGTTTTCTAGACATTTTATATGCCTTAAATCATTCAATCATTCTAACCATCAGTGAGTTAAATCATCCCCTAATTTACAGATTGGAAAAGAAGTGAGGCACAGAGATTTTAGGTAATACACCCAGGAAGTGGTAGGGCTGGAATTCAAAAACTGGCAGATATGTTTAGAGACCACACTCTTTTAACCACTGCTTTATTATGCCTTGATGAAAATTCTAAGAGCAGAACAACTGACTGCACCATTTCCTGCTGTGGTTATGATACCTAATAAAATACTTGGTGTAAAGTAAACTTTCAAAACGTACTGAAGGAAATCAGCAAGAAAAGGTGAAGAAAGAAACCCACAAATACTAATAACTTGCTCTGGTTATGTAGTTAGGAATCTGCACAGCCTAGATTCAAACTCTAAGCTCTCCCCACTCTGCCATGGCATAACATGGGTTTCTTTGTACACCTGTTCACATATCTTCACATCCTACCAGGTCAAATAAAAATCAAAATTATCCACACTATTACAGATATAAACATAGGGTTTTAAAAAGTTTAATAACTATCCCAAGGGTGCAGGTTCATGTATCAACTAAGATGGAATAAATCTTTGTTTCCTGTTCCCAGGATGGTTTATTCTCCATCACACCTTGCTGCCTGCTAAGATGACAAATGTTACTGGTTCACTGAGGTAGTCCATTCTGCATCCTAGTAAAATAAAAATGGACACAATACCTTGTGTGAATTGCCGGTAACAAAAAGGCTTTCATAACTTCCTTTTGTTTCTGGATACTGAAACCTCTCCTCTCTGAATACCTGCAATAATCCTAGTGGCTATGGATTAAGACTTGAAAAGAGGGATAGACACAGGCCTCTTTGAATAAATCTATGCTCTCCTTTCTACTACAGAGTAACAGCAAAGATGAAAATGGGAAAGATCTGTTCATTTACCTTTAGGTATATGAAAGCTTAAACATACACATATGGAAGATTGGAGCAAATATCACAAAAAGCAATCCAAGCAATAAAGTCAAGAAAATTGTGAGCAATCTTTGAAATTTAATAACCCAGAAAATTTCCAAAGCAACAGCAGAGCTATAAAGTTATGTACTACTTTCAGTATTTAATATTTCCCTTAAGGAAATTATGATTATGACATGCAAGTTTCATATTACAAAGACAAAATAGGTGTTAAAGGGAACTGACATGTCATGCTCACAAAATTTTTATTGAAAACATGTCAAAAGAGTAGATACTTGTAAATATTACCAGCTTGTTTAATCCAAAACTTATTTAGCTCTTGAAGGTCACTTATCCCTTAGTTAAGGCCTTTAGTAAAACACACAAAAATAAACTTAACTATATAATAAAAGTGGGAAGTGGAATTTGAATTTCGTTTTGCCTGTTTCAGAAGTATATATGCTTACTATTTTGCAAATAATATTCATGTAGGTCACTAAAAGTACTGACCTAGGATGCATCATGCGGGTAATGTTTTTTAAAAGGTATAATTAAAAGAATAGAAGTATGCTAAATCAGCAGTACCAAAAACAGTTGTTTATTTGGTAAGTAAAATCCCTTTATCAATTTCTATAATTCACAAGCAAAGGTTGTCAAACTTTTTGTGAAATACTAGAACCTTGAAAAGACACAGAATGTCATCTACAATTGTGATATTTCCTTAGCTAGATGATTAATAATTTTAAAATGTAAGAAAATTAAGGAACTTATTGCTAAGTTCCACATTATATACATGTGTATAAATTTTGGTTTAGATTACATTATGGGCAACAAAGAAAAGAATTCTCAAACAACAAGAAATACTGTTGTGCTATAAAAACATTTTTTGTTAAAAAATTCAAAATATTTCCAAATGAGATAGTTATTTAAAGTCCTAAATACATCTCAATTTAATATATCAGTTATAATTGCATATATCACTCAATGAAATGTATTGCAGCAAGAACTATGGTCATGTACTAAAAGAAAAACAAAATGCTTATTCATAAATGCTGATAGTGAATCACCTTAATAATAGCACATAGCAAGTTTTTGTTAAAATTCACCGTATGCTGAGTGAGAAGAATGAAACAAAATTACACACACACACACACACACACACACACACACATGCACACACACAATATGTGAAGAAAAAAAATAAACTAAGTTAGGTACAACTCTATACCTTAAAAGTCATTCTCTGATTGATTAAAGCCATATATTAATTAAATTGATTCATTTTCCCTACAAGCTGATATTTAGTAAAAAGGAATTAGAATATGACTTTTAAAATGAAACTTACAGACATGTCAATGTATATTAAGGGACTAAAAATTAAAAACTTTATGGTGTAAGAAGACACAATATATCACTTTGAAATTCTACAAGAAAACCGTAGCTATTTAGTATATTACATGGAATAATATTTATTGTTGTAAATTTCCAAATCAGAAAAAAGTCCCCGAAAGCATCTTAACTCAGCAAGTTTTTCTATTTAAAGCTTTCACTTCCTTTTTGTTTTCCTTCAAATATCAATACATGTTCTAAAATGAAACACATAGATTAAATAGTGTGTGTGTGTGTGTGTGTGTGTGTGTGTGTGTGTGTGTGTGTGTGTGTGTGTGTGTGTTCCTTCCTAACTGTTCAGGAAAAAAAAGACAATTCTACATTTAGTGCAAATAAAACTGTATCTAGAGGATCAAAAATTGAAAATTATCTTTGTGACAGAGTTTTGCTTTTGAAACAGAAAATGAGAGAAGAGAAACTGTTAAGCTTTAGATTTGATTGATCTGTCAAACAGGAGAGAAGAAAAGTGATACCTGTACTTACTGTCGTTGGATCCCATGCTTATGAGGTCATCAGAATCAACATTGTGAACTATGGCTGCTTTGTATCCTGCTTTCTGTGCATTTAAAACCTGCAAGTCAGAAAACACTCATGCGACAAGGGAAAACGTACTCCATCATAAACTCAACTTCAATAAATATATACCAATCTATACAATATATCTAAGACAGGTAGGTAGGTGGGAAGGTATATTGAGGGGGCGGGGGGCAGAAGGCAGGCAGGCATATAACAGGCAAACAGATAAATGGATCTCAATTGTAATCTTGAAGTAGTGTTTTAAAACTTATTTTCAAGAGTTTCTGTATGTATTTTCTTGATTTCATAAATAAGGATGAGACTATAAGCTACGATACTGAAATGATCCAACCTAAAAAATCTATAAACTCAAAAGACATACAGATGAGTGCTCATTAGGCTCAATAGTCATCAGTCTGGAATTCAAACCCACTTCTACTACTTACTAGTAGGATAAACTTGGGGAAATTATTTTTCTTCCTTAATCCTCAATTTTCCCAGATTTAGAATGGGAATGACAACAGTACTTTTCTCACACATGAAGTACTTTTTTTTAATTTTAATAACATGCCTAGCTTATGAAAATAAGTGACATAAAAACTATTCTTATTACCAGCATAACTATCATCAACTACGCTTTTTAATATTTTACTAAACTTCTGTTACAATTAAAAATGCCTCCAGCCACTAATTGGTTACTATGGGTTCTACCTAGCTAGTGTTTCCTAATACTAATCTCCAAAATCATAAAATTTGCACCATAAAAACATGGTTTGGATGCATTGAAGAATTTCCTTAAATAAAGGATCTAAAAAATATCCAAACATATTATATCTCACTTTAAAAAATAATAATTTGTTTTAAATAAAAATAAACCCATACTTAAATAACTTATTGTATGACCTTTGATCCACTGGCAAAAATGAAGAACCAAATCACAAGTGACTGAATAAAATGAGAAATGGGTAAACAAGTAACATGTATGTATATATAGCAAGCTTTGAATACTTAAACCACTTTTTGAATACTTTAAAAACTAAATACATGATCCTTAAAAATAACCTTATATACAGTTTTTAATATTTAATATGGTAAGGAACTATTGAAATTTATCATCTCATGCTTATGAGATAAAAGCCAGTCAAAGTATTTTCTTTTAATTATTACATACACTTCCAAAATACAATTTTTTTAAAGAATTCTAAAAGTTTTAAAGAATTTCTAGAAAGATTAATACTAGTTCTAGTTTAGTTACCAGCATTATTATGACTCAAACCTCTACCACAATTCAACAAAAATAAAAAGTCAAGTTCCAAAGAGGAAGGGAAAGAAAAAACAAAGTTCAGTTTACAAAAAAAAATGTTCAGTTTTTAAAAATAAAAATAATTCTCAAATATTCAGACAGACTGGATTTGAATGTTAGGTAAGAGAAATAACATCCATGCATTCAACCCCAACTAGGCACACCAGCTTTGCATAGAATAAAACTCTCCTCTACATTATCCTTGAATTCTTTAAAAATACACTATGAAAACTGGGTTTCTCAAAAAGAAAATAATGTATAATAATTAGAATACTTTTATTCTATCAGTAACAAAAATAAAATCTGCAGGAAATAAGAGTATCTTGAGGAATTAATATTTTGTCAGTCTTAATAGACTCTATAGCACACTGAAATAGCTTGATATACAGTAGACATTAACTCAGCACAAGCACAAGAGATAAAGATAGGCAAAAAATTGTCTTTGCTAACTAAAATAGCACAAATAGTTTACCAACACAGAAGCTACACTCTAATGTTAACAATGGCAAGAAAAATCAGCTAACAAAAAATATTTACAATAACTGTTTTGCACTGATGCAAGCAAAGGCCATAATCAAGAAAGTAAGTTTATTATTTTTGCCAGTTAGTCCTTATTTTTAGAAGGATTCTGTTACCTAATTAAAACAGAGAAAATGCCAGCACCCAAAGTCTCTTCCCTATAGATAGTATTGTCTTCCAAAAGAGTGGGATGGGAAAAATATCTTAAGAATATTATAGATTCTGAGGCCGGGCACGGTGGCTCGTGCTTGTAAGCTTCAGCCTATGAAGTGGCCGGGGCTAGGGATCATGGTTTGAGTCCCACCTGGGGCCCGTAGCAAGACCTAGTTCCAGAAAAAAATAGCTGGGCGTGGTGGTGCATGCCTGTAATCCCAGCTACCTAGGAAGCTGAGGCTGGGGATTGCTTGAGTCTGTGTTACCCCGGGCACAAGAGCCTGCGGTTCCATGGGCAAAAATAGCAAGACCTAGTCTCAAAAAAAAAAAAAGGAATATTATAGATTCTGGCCAGGCATGGTGGCGCATGCCTATAAGCAGCAGCCTAGGAAGCCACGGCCAGGGCCAAGAATTGCAGTTCGAGTCCCTCTGAGGGCACGTAGTGAGACCTAGTTCCAACAAAATATAGATGGGCATGGTGGTAGCATGCGCCTGTAATCCAGCTACCTGGGAAGCTGAGACTGGGGATTGCTTGAGTCCGTGGTACCCTGGGCAACATGACTGTGGTTCCACAGACAAAAATAGCAAGACCTAGTCTCAAAAAAGAAAAGAAAAGAAAAGAAAAAAGAGTATTATAGATTCTAAATGTATTTTCTCATTTATTACTTATGTACTATTGTACATTCATCATATTATCATAGTGGTACACACTTTACTTAGCTTTCATTTAAATAATGGCTGGGGCTGCTATTAGTATCCGATGCTTTAGTCACCACTTTAGCGGTTCCAAAAAGTAACCAATAACTGAAGAGGAATGTTTCTTTCATATATGCAAAAACTCAGTTGTTCCCAGTGACACAATTTGAGAATTATAAGTTATAATCTCTGCTAATATAAAATTTAAGCTTATTTTTAAATGCACAGTCACTGAAATTACATGATTTAATTTCTATATATGTATGTATGACAAAGAAAAATCATGTTAAGATGCAGAAAATGGAGACAAGTAGTCTTAAGACCACCATAGAGAAAATTTGTTTGGTCTGAAAAGTTATTAATTGACTCTATTTGGGCACAATGCAGCACTCAAAGGTAGTGAAGAAACAATCACTATATTAAGAAAATCCCAATTATTCGTAGATATCCAAACAGGTCAGATACATTCTTGTCTCAGTATATTTGTTCATTGTGGCATATCTACTTAGAAAGGCTTTGTCTTCGTTATTTCTTCACAGTCTGTGCTGTTTCATGCTTTGCTCCATATACTATCCCCAAGCATCCACAGTAATGGCCCCCTGTTTAGGGTATTTATAGAGATTTGCTTATATACTTTCTTATCAAGTGTGTTTTAGTATACTTAATGCTGTATGTATTATCCTATTTCTAAAACAAATCTTGAGGGGGGGGTCCTTAAATCTCCTATAATCATCTATGTGTTAACTTTTCTGATAAGAAGGGATAACACAAACATCAATATTATAAAGGCTGTGTGAACTCAAACTGGTAAGAGTCAACAATATAAATTAATGACTTCATAACAATATGCTATGTGAGGCCAGTAGATTCTAAAGCTGTACCAAACAATTGAGTAAAAATGTTTCTTTCACATATCAAAATTATAGTTGTTCCCATAAATACAATATAAAATTATATCAATATCAAAATCTGTTTTCTAACAAAATAATAAAATTCCATCAGTAAAAGATACTCATCAGGAAGGAATTCTGTAAGCATAAGTGTGAATTAGAAAAAATAAAAACATGTTTTCAAAAATTTAACAAAAAGATTTTCCCAGACTTGTGTTGTTTGCATTGATTTCTAAAACAAAGTAATAAAATTAAATCAAGAAACACATTAACATATGGAACAACACACATATGAATACAAACAAGAATGGTATACTTATGTTTATGAATGATAAAATTTATGTTTCAAATTAAATTACACTTTTAACTAAGACAACAACTGGTATTTTTAAGAACAGATGAGGCAGAAATAAAACCTAAATCATTTAGTATAGATGTGCAAGTTTTCGCATTTATAAAATGCAACCTCAAACACATGGTGTCAGCTGGGAGCAAAGAGCTGAAAAATTCATGAATTAAAAAGCACATGCAGTGAACAAACCTAAATTTAAAACAGCCATCAAAACTGAAAAAGAGATGAAAAGGCCCTATGAATTAACTGTATTGCCAACATGCGTTTTTAAAGATGTCTAATCAGTCACTTGTTCCAAACATAGTAAATGCCATAAATATTTTAAATCTGATCAACAAATTTGCTGCAGCTTTCAAGAAATATGGGGTGCTGATTTGTTGTTTAAAAACAGTCAGTAGGTCAAAAGATATAAGACTACTAATGGAAAAGCCTTCGATAAAATAAGTTCTAAGAGGAACACTGAAAATGACATGATTTTTTATTTCCAAACAGTACAAATTGTTAACACTGAAAACACTAAACCGACTTTATAAGAAGAACTTATTGTTCTGCCAAGATTATTATGAATAGAATACATAGGCATGAGAGTGGAGGAAATTGCTGACAGAATATATGAACAAAAACAGTGTAAATAAATCACAGGTCAAAGACTACAGTAATAAAAGAAGTTTCTAAGTGGGGGTGCTTTACACATACCGCTATCATCAACACAAGCTCTATGAAGACGATCTAGTTTTGATATTTTAAAATGACAAAAAACAGATAAATGAAGTTGCCCGATGGTCATAGTAAGGATAAATGAAGTTGCCCGATGGTCATATAGTAAGGCAGAACTGAAACTTAAACAAAATTTTATCAAAAGTTAGAAAAGCAAAAGGTTTTCCAATGAATCAGGATGAGAACCACATTTAACATTTTTAACATTTTTAAAACGTCTTGGAAGAAAAACTAAACTGAGAAAATATAAAAACTTATACAACATTAACCTTAAAATTATCTGGTCAAAATAAAGCATAAGCTAAGAGAAAATGTGCAAAAATATTGGAGTAGAGTTAAGGGGGAATCAGATGTGGATGAAATCTATGGTAAAAAGTAGAGGAAGAGCTGGACCCAGGGAAGGCAGGGGCAAACCACATTTACAACAGGCAAAATAACCTTCTAGCTAAAAATGGTAATGAGAGGTTATACAGTGATTAAGGGATCAGTATGTCAGGAAGACATACACTCATCACTATATATGCACCAAATGAAGGAGCAGGAAGACAAATTCTCAATAAATCTAAAAACAGACACTGGCAGAAATACAATAATAACAGAGGGCTTCAACACTCCAGCTTTCATGAATGGACAGACAACCAGGAAGAAAACTGAAAAGGAAACAGCAACCTTCAAGGAAAAACCAGGTCAGATGACCTTAATGAACATTTATAGAGTGCTGCACTGAATGAAAAGCTGAGTTCACATTTCTCTCAAGATTACATTAGACATTCTTCAGAACAGATCGTGATTGGGTTATACAAGTATGAATTAATGCATGAACATTGACATCATATCACGTATATTCTTTATCCAATGGTATCCAACTACAAATCAAGCACAGATGGAGGGAAAATCCTCTAATGTGTAGACACTGAACAACGTAGTACTGGGTGATCAATGGGTTAATGAGGAAATTAGCAAAAAAAACTCAAAAATTGAAGAAAAAGAGATGAACCAGAGCCCTAGAGCCACCTACTGGCACACAATGCAACAGTAAATGGAAAGTTTATAGCAACACAAGTTCATATCAAGAAAGAACATTTAGAATACATGAATAGCATATGTTATGTTTTTTTGGGTTTTTTGGTTTTTTTTTTTTTTTTTTTTTTTTTGAGACTAGGTCTCACTATTTTTGCCTGTAGAACCGCAGGCTCTCATTGCCCAGAGTACCATGAATTCAAGCAATCCCGTCTCAGCTTCCCAGGTAGCTGGGGTTACAGGCACGCACCACCAGGCCCAGCAAATTTTTTGGAACTAGGTCTCACTACGAGCCCCAGGCGGGACTCGAACCGCGATCCCTAGCCCCGCTGCTTCATAGGCTGAAGCTTATAGGCACGAGCCACCGTGCCAGGCCAGCATATGTTATGTATTGTATATATTTAACAGTATATATTAAAACAACAAACCCAAAAGGCAACAGAAAGGGTATTAAAATTTAAAAGGATAAATAAAATAAACAAAAATCAAAAGGACAGTCCAAAACAGCAACGAAATCAAGAGCTGGATCTTGGGAAAAACCTCTTACTAGATACACTAAAGGAGAAATGGGAGACAAAGAGAATCAGAAGCAAAATAGAAGTTATAACAGAAGTCTCAAAAAACAGAGGATCACAGGAGACTAATTGAATAACTAATATAAAATGAACAAATTTTTAGAAAGAACTTCACAAAGCTAAAAGCTAAAAGGAAGAAATAAAAAAATCTAAACAGACTAAGTACAAGTAAGGAAACTGAAACATAACCAAAAGTCTCCTAACAAGCAAAGCCCAGGATCAGATGATTTCACTACTGAATTATATCAAAACTTCAAATAGAATCCAGTATCTCTCCCTCTATAACTCCTCCAAATAATTGAGAAGGAAATATTCCCAAATATATTTTAAGGCCATTGTTCAGATGCCAAAGGCAAAGAACACACACACAAATACTGTAGACCATTATCTATAATGAACAAGAATGCAAAAATCCTCAACAAAATTTAGCAAATCACTCTGGGAGGGAACCAACCCTGCGCCACCATCCCTGGGAGACAGCCCCCACAGCCAGGTTCCTGAGGGAACCCACCTGACACTTCCCCCACCCAGGTGAGCTGCTGGAAGTCACTGGCACCGTTTTCAGGCCTCTGGAAGGGACCCATCCCCGTGCTGCCTTCAATGACTTTCCTGGCAGCCAGCCCCCACAGCCAGGTTCCTGAGGGAACCCACCCAACACTTTCCCCACCCAGGTGAGCTGCTGGAATTCACTGGTGCAGGCTCCTGGCCCCTGGGAGGGACCCATCCCCGCTCTGCCTTCACTGCCATCCATGGGAGCCAACCCCTGCAGCCAGGTTCCAGAGGGAACCCACCCGACCCTTCCCCCACCCAGGCATCAAATTAGAAATCAACAATAAAAAGAAAATAAGGAGAGTAAACACTACATGGAGACTGAACAACAGACGTCTGGAAGATCACTGGGTAAAAGAGGAAATCAAAGAAGAAATTAAAACCTACATGTAGGCAAATGACAGTGATGACACAACATTTCAAAATGTGTGGGACACAGCAAAAGCAGTACTGCAAGGAAAGTTCATAGCAATACAGGCCCAAACAAAAAGAATTGAAACAGCCCAAAGAAATACTCTAATCTCCCAACTTGAGGACTTAGAAAAAGAGCAACAAAAAAATCCAAAACCCAGCAGAAGACAAGAAATAACCACAATAAAAACGGAGATTAATGAAATAGAAACCAAAAAGACCATCGAGAAGATAAACAAAACCAAAACCTGGTTCTCTGAAAACATAAATAAAATTGACAACCCCCTGGCAAGGTTTACAAAGAAAAGAACAGAGAGAAAACTCAAACAGGATTATAAACAAAAAGGGAGATATTACAACAGACCTAGCAGCAATTATCCAAAAGATAATTAGATAATTATCTAAAGATAAAAAGATAATTAGAGACTACTTTTATCTTTTTATCTAAAGATAAAAGGATAATTAGAGACTACTATGAACATCTATATGCAAACAAATACAGCCACCTGGAAGAGATGGACAAATACCTGGAACAAAACAGTCATCCGAAATTGAACAAAGAAGAAATAGAAAACTTAAACAGGTCAATCACAAGCAGTGAAATTGAGGCAGTCATCAGAACTCTCCCTAAAAACAAGAGCCCAGGTCCTGATGGTTTTACAAATGAGTTCTACCAAACATTCAAAGAGGAACTAACACCAGTACTAGTAAAACTCTTTCAAAAAGTTGAGAAAGAAAGCTACCAAATACCTTCTATGAAGCAAACATTACACTAATTCCAAAACCAAATAAAGATAGTGCAAAGAAAGAGAACTACAGACCAATCTCCCTA
>PVHY01030829.1:0-13107 GCA_004024945.1 Uropsilus gracilis
CCTTCTGAGAATAGGTCTCGCTATGTTGTCCAGGGTTGTCTTGAACCCATGAACTCAAGTGATCCCTTGCCTCAGTCTCCCAGGTAGCTGGGATTACTAGTGCCCGGCACCAAGCCTCCTGGCTTGCCAGGAGTTTGTTTCTATGGTTGAGTAGTGTCCTAGCATACAATGAAGGAGTTTGTTTAGATTTGAAAAAAATTTTTTTCCAGTGAAATAGCATGGTTTTACATCCTTGTTAACATATTTTGACAGCATAGGGATTTCTCCCCTCTGATGTGGTCGTTGTAATTCTCCCACCAAAGCACCCACAGTCTATCACCACAGTCCATTGTGTTCTCCATCCCAACCCAACCTAGAGAATTTTGTGTGAACCTAAGTTTTCATTTCTCCAGGGGGGTGGGGAGGTGGTGTTGGTGGGTAATATCCAGGAGTGCATTTCTGGGCCATGTAGTAGCTGCATATTTGGTTTGTAAGAAACCATGGTAACTACCCTTTTACATTCCTACCGGTTTTAGAGGAGATCCTGTTTCTTCTTGCCAACATTTTGGTGTTATAGCTATTTTATTCTGGTAGATGAATAGTGATTTTTTTTTTTGCCGTTTTAATTTGCGTTCCCTAGTGATTGGTGATGTTGAACATTTTTTTATGCATTTATTTGCTGTCTTTATAACTTTTGTGAAATGTCTTTTCATGTCTTTTACCCAGGTTTTAACTGATTTTTTTTAAATGTTGTTTTGAGAGTTGATTATATATTTTAGATACTAGCCCTTTGTTGGATATGTGGTTTAAAATATTTTTTTTTCCCAGTAGATAACTTGTCTTTTCATTCTCTTACTAATGACTTTCACACAGCATATATTTAAAATGTTGATGAAGTTAAATTTTTTCTTTTATGTTGCATTTTTGATGTTAGTTCTGAGAGCTCTTTGTCTTGCCCTAGAGTCTAAAAGATTTTGTCCTATTTTGCTTTTTGTAAAATTTCCATTGTTTTGTACTTTATAAGCAGTGTAATCCATTTTAGCTTATTTTTATGTACTATGTAAGAAGTAGGTTGAGGTGGTTGACTTGTTCCGCCCACCCCAATACTCTTAATTGCTCTAACAGCACCATTTTTGAAAAGATCTTTCTCCTCTACTGAACTGTTTTTGCACCTTTGTCAGTAATCTCTTGGCCCTATTTATGTGGTCTCATTGTAGTCTATGTTCTATTCCATTTAACTATGCAACTTTTCCTCTGCTAATACCACATAGTCCCAATTGCTTTAGCTATGTAATAAGTCTTACAGTTAGGTAAACTGATTCCTCCAACACTGCTCTTTTCCAATTGTTCTAGTTATTTATTCCTTTATTTTCCATATAAATTTTAAAATAGTCTTTCCTATATCTATGAAAATCTTGCTGTGATTTTGATAGTAATTGTGTGACATTTGTTTATCAATTTGAGGATATTGATGTTTTTACTGTCTTGAATCTTCTACTCTATGAGCACAATATGTTTCTCCATTAATTTCATTCATTGATATTTCGTCATTGTTTTGCAGTTTTCAGCATATAAATCCTATACATGTTTTGTTAGATATTTGTTTTTAAATGTTTGCAAATGGTATTATATTTTATATTGTGTCCACTACTAGTATATGCAAACACAACTGGTTTTTGACATATGTGTTACCAAAGCAAACACACACTGGTTTTTGTATGTTTATTGATGTCCTTTGACTTTACTGACCTCACTTACTCTTAAAAGATTTTTTTGATTGGTTGCTTGGGATTTTCTGTATGAATAACCATGTAATCTTCAAATGGCAACAGTTTAATTTCTGATCTGTGGACTTTTCTTTCCTTGCTTCATTTCCATTACTTTCAGAATTTTAGAATTGTTGCTTCAATTTTATAAATAGTTATAGGACAATTAAATTATTTGTTTCATATTGGCTGAGTGGTGGTGATTTGTGTTTTCAAGAAATTGGTTCATTTACTTTAAGTTGTGAAATTTACACATCTAGATTTGTTCTTGGTGTTACTGAATTATCCCTAAGGTGTAGGCTGAATCTGCAATATCTATCCTTGCTTTCATTCATGATATTTGTTACTTGCAGCTTACCACTTTTTTTTTCTCCCTCCCCAATCTTGTGCAAGCTTTCTCAATTTTGATTGTACCAAAGAACCATCTCTTCTTTTTCATTGGTTTTTCTCTCTACTGGTTTTGTTTTCAATTTTATTGATTTTTGTTCTTGATTGCTTTTTACTTCTTGTTTTGAGTTGCTGCTCTTCTTTTTCTAAATTCTAGGGTTGGGAACCTAGGTTATTGATTTGAAACTTTTTTTCATTTAATGTATGCGTTTAGTGTACTTAATTTCCTTCTACAGGTTTTCATGCTGCATTTTTTTTATTCAGTTCAGTACATTTTTAATTTCCTTTAGGGACTTTCTTTTGACTCAATGGATTGTGTCTCTTGCCTAGTTTCCAAGGGTTTGGAGATTTTTCTGACATGTTTTTTGATTGCTAATTTGATTCTGTTGAGTGCAGAAATCACATTCTTGCATGATTTTACTTTTTAAAATTTACTACCCCCCCCCCCAGGTGTCACAAGATATCATCTAACTGGTAGATATTTTTGGGTTCTTGGAAAGATTGCATTCTACTGTTCTTTGCAGAATGCTGTATAAATATTGATTGTATTCTGTTAGTTGATGGTATTGTATAGTGTATGTTCTACATCCCTGTTGCTTTTCCCTTTAATTATTCTCTAGTGATTGAGAAAGGAGTGTTAAATCTCCAGTTACAGTTGTGGACCTATTTATCCTTCCAGTTCTATTAGTTTTGTTTCAGGTTTGTTGTTTGTTTAACTGGTTCGTTGTTTGTACACACAGTAGGATTCTATGTCTTTTTGGTGGATTAGGTGTTAGTCCAGGGTTCGTTCTTTCATTTTCTTCCTGTTTAGACTTTTTAAAAACCCATATTTTTAGGATGTGTGCGCTGGTTTGACTTTGTCTGAGAATGCCATGTCCCCTTTATTTTCAAAGATATTTTCACTGGGCATGGGATTCTGGCATGATTTTTTCAGTCAGCACGTGGAAACACTCAGCCAATCCCTTTTGATTTCCATGATTTTTTATGAAACCATGTCATTTGAGTTGTTTTTGCCTATAGGTAACTTTTTTTTCCCTCTCTGACTGCTGTCAGGTTTATTTGTCTTTAGCATTTAAGACTTTGGTTTTGTGGTGTTTTAGAGTGGATTTCCTTAGGATTTACCTATTTGAGGTGTACTTCTTGCGTATAAAGGGATATACCCAAATTTTTCCAAATTTGGGATGTTTTCAACTATTACTTTTTGAGCCCTGCTCTTTTATATCATTTCAGAACTCTGATTACAATATTATAGATATCAAGATTATATTTCCATAGGTTCTTATTTTCTGAGGTAATTTCTGTTGTTTTAACTTTTAGCTCACCAGATCTTTTCTTTGGTCCATTCTGTTGTTGAACCCATTTTGGGTTTTTAAAATTTCAGCTATTATATTTTTCATTTCTAGAATTTCTGCTAGGCTCTTTGTAACTTTCATTTCTTTTATGAGGCTTTTAACTTTTCACTTGTTTCTAGCTTATTTGAAATTGCTTATTTAAGATTTATTTTTCTTTTTCAGGATTCATAAACAATATTTATTGACTACTTACTGGGCACATAGAAAAGAGTTAGGGACAGGTTAGGACTTAAACAATTAAATATACTTGTTAATTTTACCATTATAACTATTGGAAAAATAAAAATTTGTACAAACTTATGCTCATCAAAAGGATGCATACAGTGCAATAAAAACTTTAAATTGTGCCTAATGTTATAAAATTGCCCTAAAATGGATTGACAAAATGCATATATAGCCTTCATTTTATTATATCCATATATTTCATGTTAAACATTGCTTGAAAAATGCAAATGCTTTGACCTCATTTCTGAAAAACATGTAGTTAACACCTATACATACAATTCCTTTAGGAAATATCATAGCACTTTTAGTTCATTTCTCTATTAATATCTTATTTTTAGTTTGGCTTACTGTCAAGTTCTCTTCAGAAATATATATATTTCTTTTAGCTGATCATCATCTTTGAGTTTCCTAATTTCAGTTTAAAGCATCTTATAGTTTTGTGACTGACTTTTAATCTCTCCCTAAGCTGTGCAGTTTCAAAGTTACTTACTTTTTTTGCTTCTCTTTTTTCTCTTTTCCACTTTGAATTCTGCAAATTCTGTTTCATGTTTGTAGATTCCTAATCTTAATTGGCAGGATGTTGTCAATAATTGTTGCATCATTGCTTTCGGATCTTGAAATATCATTTCATCATAGAACTTGTATACCATTGTCTTTTTCCCCAGCATTACACTGGTGTCTGATTGAAGTGGCTTTAATAGATCATAAAGACTTTTAATTAGGATTAATTAAAACTATTTAAATGAATATTTGAAATTTACCCTATTCATTAGATGGGGTTTAAAAACACCCCATTATGTTTCAGTAATTTCATATGAAGGTTCAATAACAGCTCTTAAAAGATTACCATAACTTTTATATAGTTTAAATTAGGTTTTCTTCACATATGCTGGCATACACATCCTCACTTCTGAATGGTTTTACTTTATATTCTCCACTGATGGGTGTGCCCACTCTCTTCTTTTTTCAAAATCTTAAGCATCATTGCCATAAACTTGGTGTAATGATAGTAATTCCTTATCTTCCAAATTTGATCATTCTGATGAACATACTATCCTAGGAAGAAGCTGCCAGAACCAGTCTGTGGCATCACAGACTGGGGCCAATGGGTAACTGCTCCCCTCTGAGGCTCCACTGTTACTGCTTCTGGTGGGTTTCTGACTGAGGAAGGTTGAGTCACAGGTGCAAAGGAACCACCAGCTCCCTAGCCGGCAGCATCTCAAAGTCTGTTCTGTCTCTAAAGCATTTTTATGATGTCTTTTTAAAACCCACTGTCATATTATCTAATATTCATACCAACTTGGTGTGGGCAGTGTGGATCTCAAAAAGACAATAGGTAAAGCTGTAGACACAGTTTAGTCACACAGTGTGGGTAGCAAGGGTGCCTTCAGAGCTGCGCCCACTTCTGGCTTCTCTCCATTTTTCTCTCACCTGTATTCCTTGGGACACACCACTCATCACTTCCACAGACAAAGGAAACCGTGCAATAATACAGGGTATTACAGCTTCTGTGGTTTTAATGAACCCGTGCAAGGAACTCTTGCTTAGAGAGTCTTGCCCTTATTTACATAGAGTTCTGAATATTAATTTTGAAAGTATCAATTGTGTCTTTTCATTCAGGTTGAGATTTTTCTGATTCTTGATAAGCTGGGTGAATTTTAGTTAAAACCTGTGCTTTTTCGGTGTTTGGGTGAGACTGGATTTTATTTAAATTTTTTGTCTTAGTAATTTCCTGATACCACTCTGACAAAAGGGGTGGGTGGTGGTCCTGATTTGTACTCAAAGGTGGAAATAGAGTCCTTGTTGACTCCTAAGGTGAGAGTGGGAGTTCTGACTCCCCGCTAGGGAGAGGTTTAGTGCCTCTTTTCTGCTTCTCACCTGTCTCCCATGGCCATTGGGGTGGAGGTAGAGGTGTAGGTTCTGACTTGCCACTGAACACTCTCTGACACTCCTGTTATGACTTTGTTAAATTAATATGTGTGGGGCACAGGTTGTAGGATGGTGAGCTGTGGTACAACAAAAGACCATGAAAGAAAATTTAAATAGATAAGTTTATCCTTCAAAAATCCTGTGTGCTTGGCACTTCTTGGGGCCATATGAGCAGATCAAACAGAGAACAGATATAGAGTGGCAGGACCTGGCACATCCTTTTTTAGGACCCATGTGTAGAATGCTTTGGAATTTTCAGTCTAAGACTGAGTCAGTCAGTTCAAACCAAAGTATAGAGTTCTCTTAAGCTCTCTGGGGATTTTATAAGGGCACACAACAGGCAGAATTTGTGAGGCAGGGAGCAGGGGGTCGGGGGAAGGGGAGGATGGACTGTGGATCACAAGGCCTGTTAGGGAAGTCAGATCTGAAGCTTATGTTTGCTTGTGACTATCTGATCTGTTATCTGGTGCAAGCATGATGGACAAGTGTCAGTTTGAAGTCCTTGTAGGCTGCTTGACCAAACAAAATGGATACTGAGGCATCATCTTGGTGTGGAAGCTGAAGTTTCCTAGTGGGGCTATAAACCTGTAATGTTCAGGGATCAACTATGTCTCTCCAATTTGACATTTGTATTAGCCTCATAGGGTTGCTATAACAAAGTATCGCAAATTGGATGACTAAAAATAGCAGATTTATTGTCTCACAGTTCCAGAGACTAGAAGTCCAAAATCAAGGTATCAGTAATGTTGATTTTTTTCACAACCCATGAGGGGTAATCTGTCCCATGTTTCACTCCCAACTTCTGATAGCACAGGTAGACCTAGGCTTGTAGGTACATCACTTAATCTTCTGTCTTCACAAAGGTTTCTTCTTGTGGATCTGTCTTCACCAGGCCACCCTCCTATAAGAATACTGACCTTATTGGACCCACCCTACTCCAGTATGACTTCAACTTAACTTATTACATGAGAACCACCCTATTTCCAAATTAGGCTGCATTCTGCGGGTTGGGTGTGACTTAGGACTTCCACAGCTCTCTTTTTGGAAGCACAGTTAAACCCATAACAGCATTCATAGAAACACATGGGTATTACAACTGTAGTCTTTCCCTTCATGATTTATGTCTCCGGGTGGTAGGAAACAGAGAACAAAGAGACACACCAACTGGGAAAGTCCTTCTGAGAAGTAACATTACATTGAGAAGAGAGGGTAAGGTAGATCCAGTTTTAGAAAAAAATAAGAATGCTTCAAGCTAGATAATAAAAAGTGTGAAGGCCAGAAATAGCTTAATGTCTTGCCAGCACTAAAGGAGGGTTAAAAGGGGAGGATGTGTGACCCACGTCACTCTGGGTCATCCTGGCCACAACGAGGAGTCTGCTTCGGGGGGTCTGGGAAGGTTTTGAAGAATTTTAAGAAAGGAGAGACTCAGATTTACCTTTTTAGAAACTCTTGCTGCTCTCTGCCACATGAATTGAGTGGAGCAGAGCCATAGTGGGAAGACTAGTTGGAAGACTTTTCCGTTATTTCAAGAAAGAGACAGTGGTGACTTGCACTAAGATGGCTGTGATGAAAATTATGAGAAACAGAATTCAAGACACATTTTGGGTGTAATGCCTGGGAGGTTTGCTGCTGAATTAGAAAGTAGGGGTCTCCTTTGCTGGTAATTCCTTGAGTAACTCATTGTCTGGTTGTGCTGAGATTGGGAAATGTGGTCTGAGGGTCGGAGTCAGATTTAAACTTTGAAGCTCAGTTTGGGATATGTTAAATGTTAGCTGCTTGGTGATAGCTAAGTACAGAAGTTAGGTAACCAACTTAACATACTAGTTTTTAAATTGAGCTCTAGGGAGTGGTCAGCATCCCAATAATAGTAAAAATAGTAGAATAGATAGGATCTGGGAGCCATCATCTAGGGGAGTGTGCAGGTAGAGAAGAGAATAAGTGTATGGGGTCTACTCACATCTCAAGTTCTCAAAGAGGGGAGGGGCCAAGAAAGTTCTAGAAGTGTACAGAGACAGGTTTGTAGAAAATTGTCTCCTACAAAGAGTCATTTCTTCTTTCTTCCACATTTAGTTATTTTTCCCACTGCAAGCTACTCTGGTTATTCTGACAGAAGCTGAAACTAATTTGTCTAGTGTAAACCACATTAAATTAAGGCAGTTTGTGACAACTAGGCCAACCTAAAGTATTGACCTCTACCATGACCTCCTCCCCCCAGCTTCTTCCTCCTATTCTTACCCCAACCCACTGGATAGTTTATTCCAGAAACTATCCATGGGCCTTAGAAAGCCAGGGACCTTTTTCAAGTTCAGCTATTGTGAGTAATTGGACATCCTTCGCCTGGGACACAAGCAGATGTCTGGACTGATTCATCTGTAACAGCCCTGGCCAGTGAATTGACTGCTGACTTCATTGCCCTAACAGGGTGAGGTGAGATTACTGATCACTTTTGCCAAAGTTGGAGATAAATTTCATGCTGCCTAGTCAGTGACTCATCACAGAGAAACTGCTGATTGAATGTGCTTAGGATAATGAGCTAGTCCTCCAGGAAGTTCCCAGGCTAACCAGGGACAGTTTCCTTTTGGAGGGATTGCCTCTTTTGCTTTTCTGGTGGTGTGCTCTTGGGTTTTTCTGAAATACCTCCAGATCTAAGATGCAAGTAACTATTTTTTGGGGGTGAGGAATGCAAATCAATACTGGCTTTCACAAAGCAATCCCAGTTTTGGCCATGGCCCTGGAAGGAAACAGCTTTACCATTTACAACTAGAATCTGTGTGGTTTGAATGACACAGATTTCCTGGCCTCCATGTGATCTTTTGGCCACCTGGTTGCTATTGGGGTTTACTCTTGTACTCATATTATTGCCTTTGACCCTTGCTTTTGGAAGGACTGCCAATGCCAGTCATTCCATTTCATTTTGTTTGTTTGCTAAGTGGCATATTTACCCCGTTGATTGAGCCAGGAGATTGAATGGGGTCAACAGGACATCCGAGGGTGTTGACAGGTGCTTTAGAGGGAAATGGAGAGGCGTTTCTGATAAACTTAGCAATAGTTATCATTTTGTGGCCACACTCATGTCAGGAGTTGGCAGATTCAGGAGTCAGTTAAGTTCAAGGTGCTTGTAACAATTTTGGGGAATCTTGCCGGGGAGCTTTGCTTCATGAGTATTCCAGGGGCAGTCTGAAATGTAAAATATCACCAGTGCAGGTTCCTTTTCATCCCATTCCTCTGGTGCATAAGTTTTTCTCTCTCTAGATGATGAAGTTACTTCATGCTCTTCCCCTCCACAAAAATCTAGATGTCCCATTCCCAGTTATCACTAAAGTGAAGTAGCTATAGCTTCCTTTCCCCCCCTAATCGAAGGAAATTTCATATGCATTACATAGACCTATTAGAGCCTCAATTTTAGCCTGTAGTGATCATTATTATCTCTGGGACCTTGTTCAACAAGAGAATCCAGATAGCTGAACCAGAATTAAATTCAAATCCCTCAGATTCCTTTGGGCCGCCTGCCATGTGTAGACTATACCTGTAAGACTGGCCAGGTATTTCTGTAGTGTGAAGCATTATGCACAGGTATGAAAAGGTCAGGTAGGATTCCAAAATTCAAATTTGTACATACATACACCACTCCTCCCACCCCCACCCATTTGGCCTGATCTTTACTCAGGTAGTGCCCCCAGAGAGGATGATCTTTAATGGAAACAGTCCCATTTAGTGAACAAATTGCCTAAGTTATATGCACCAAAAGAAGGTGAGGGAAGTGGGGCGAGAAATCTTTTTGACTTGATTTTTTAGGAGATTGTTCTAATGCTTCATGCTGCAGATGTCTGTGAATGGTAGGGCTGTGTGGAAACATTGCTGAATATCTTGGCTTTTAACCCATTTTCCCCTGTAAGGTATCCTGTAATCAGACTGTAGTATGTTCATGTGGCACAGGTTCATTTCAAGGGTCACAGTGTGACTGGAGTCAACTAATTGAGAACAGCAATACTATACCCTCAAGTGTCATCAGGTGTGCAGAATACTGAGAGAGGGTAAAAGGTAAATATATTCAGTCTGCCAGGAGTGGGTGGAGACAACAGACATTGATGTGGTCTCCTTCACCAAAGGACTACTGGGTCAGCTTTTGGTTAGAGTCATAAATCTGGCATGTGCCTGTGGCCTGTGCACCAGAAGCCAAGTCCTTTGTGTTGTGTCCAGGCATGATGTTGGCCCCAGTGAGCTGTGGGGGCGGGCAGTCTGGGCATGTGGGCGCCACCTACAGGTTGAGTTCAGTTGGTCTTATCAGAGCATAGGCTCTTTTGTGGATATCTAGATGAGTCACCCGGAGGGTTCAATTAGAAGCTGAAGGTTTGTTTCCATTGTTCACAACTGGAAAGAGTAGTGTGTTTGATCTGCCAGTCTGTAGTTTTCCAAAAGATAGATCAAGTAACCTGTGGCAGTAGCCCAAGGGTCAGTAAAAATACAAGATCTACCCACAGAGCTGTGTGAACGCCTTGAGTTCTACCTACTGAGCAGAGTGTCCATGTTGTTTATTTCTTCATAGGTGGAGCTCAGTCTTAACTGGCATGAGCCAAGTGTATACTGCTGGGTTTCAGCAGTAACCAAACTAGCATGAACTAGACCAGGTGTTTGGGGGAACTTTGGTGAACTGGGTGTCCTATTGAGCTCACAGTTTTGCTTCAGACAATGCAGTGGAAAAGAAAGTTATCCCCAAAGGGAAAGCTGCCACCTTTCCATAGCAAACAAATAATTTCTGGGATCCAGTTTTTTAAGTTCTTAGATATGTCTCCTCCTTGTTTGGCCCTTCCTACTGTGTTGATTATTGACTTAGAACTGACTTATATATATAAATGGTAAATGAAGAGTCATGAACTGTGTCAGGGGAGTGAGGCATCCATAATCTCAAGGGGTACTCTGGCATGGAGATTGCCTCACTTTTCTAGAGGCTTCAGTTGGCAAACTCATCAGCCATAGTGATTGGTACCTGAGGGGACTATTGGGGTTGTGGGGCTCCAAAGGCAGATAATTGTTGCAACTTGTATGGCTTCAATGCAATTAATTGATTTGAGCACCGCTCTGGATGCTGTTTGTGGACCAATATAAGGGACCAAGTAGAAGTCTATGTGAGGACTGTGTCAATTAGAGTTCAGAGACACAATGAGTAAAGCCAAAATAACATGCATACACATGTTGGCTTACTTATTTGTGGGGACTAGCTAAGCAAGGTGTAAATCCCAGAGACAGGCAGATTGAAAGGGCCAGAGGCATACCACAGCCACCAGCTGAAGCTTGTTGTCCTCAGCAGCAGTCAGGAGAGAGATTCAGGGGTAGGGAGAGCAATTGCAGAACCCCCTATGGTTTGGGTCTCTGCCTCAGGGAAAGCAGAAGTCCTCTAAAAGAGCTTCTGATTGATTTGAGTCAGGCCCACTCAGGACAATCTATCTTTTGATTTATTTAAAGTCAACTGATTATAGTATTTAATTATAGTTGCAAGATGTACAAACTCCTATGTGGTCAACTGCCCCCTTCTGTCCTCTAATTCTCAGAAAGGGCTATCCCTGTGATCTAATGCAACCAGAGCGTACTAGAAAGGGCATCCTAGGGACTCTGGGTTAGCCTGGCCATGTGGACAAAGAGAAAACCATGCCAGGCAAAGGCTGTCTCTAATACTCAGAGTCCAGCATAGTACATGGCTTCCCCTTTAGTGGTAAGAGGCTGAAGAACCAGCTGTTGTCCTTGAGGGTTACTGGGCATTGCCCATCCACCTACATAATCCCAAGAAACAGTTTGACTAGAAACAATTTGGCTATCCACAACTTGAATTCTGCTGGGGGATGTGTGATAACAGCATAGCCAGGATCATTGAGACTGAGGTTTCTGATTTGCCAACCAACAAGACATCTTTTGTATATAGAAAACATCAGAGACTGGGGCAAATGTGTGAAATTCTGCCCACCCACTGGGCACAGATATAGGGGAACTTGTCCCACTGGCAATTCTCTACTTACAGCTCTTCCTGATGAGAGAATCCCCTGTGGCACTATCAACAGGCAAGTATAAGTATATATAACATATCCCATGCAGTGAGTCTGTATTACAGCTGAAGAACCTTTAGTTAAAATAATCCCAGTCTTGATGCTGGCAGAAGACTTGAGATTCCTCTGTGTTATAATCAACAGCATGAGCTTCATGGTTGTGCCATTCCTCTTGCCTGATAGAATCACTGCTGTAGAAACAGGAGTTTAGGTAATCTAAGTTGTTTATAAAGGGCAAGCCTTCTCAGCCTCACCTTGCCTTTATTTTTATAAAATGTAATGCAAGCCTTCTCTCTGCTCTGGAGGGAGATAATGCATCTCTCTTCCTAGCTGTTTGCTGTCCACACATCATTTATTTATTTTTTGACTAGTTACCCTTTTATTTTTTGATTGATTGATTATATGTATATTTTTTCTTACATCATTGTATACACTAAAGCTCTCCCATCCTTGACCATTATTATCTGAACTCACCTCCAAATTCCAAATGTCTCCAGTACCCCTTTCTCACAAGTGCCATCACCAAACTAGCTGTTCAGGTAAGAATTTCTCACCACCTTGCACCCCCCCACTATTCTGCCAAATAGTTTCTCCCTCATAGCTGACACCCTAGTTTCCGTTTCTAGCATCTCACGCCATGACTACAACAAACCACATAATTTGTCCACACAGCATTTAAAATATGCCACCAGCACCTCTGCTCCTTGGACATGCAAAGATAAGAGAGCACTCTGAAGAGCTGGCTCCCACATACTGTACAAAGACTAACATTATTATCAATGTTTATGAATCAAGAAAACTCAAATTATGTTCAGTATACATTGTTTAGGAAGAGAAATTGTGAAATATTCTTTCCATATGGTTAAGACTAACTCTTTGGAAAATTCAGCTACTCAAATAGTTCTCTAAGAATCTTAACTGCATTGAACAAAAGACAAAATAGGATTTTATATATTTACCCAAATATAAGGTAGTGAAGGCAGGAGGTGTGTGTAATTGTAGGTGCTTATTTGTCAGTGAGTGTGTATTGAGGACAAGGAGCATGCAGTTGTGTTTTTGTTAGGCCCGAAACCCTTAGGAGAGCCTAGCTGCTAGTGTAATGCAGTAAAGCAGTTGTAGCCTGGAGAAACCTGTGTGCAGCTGTCAGGGTTAGCTAATATTTATTATACAGCTAACCTTGTTTTCTAAACACCCAAGTTGGAAGACTATTTCCCCATAGCATCAGTTTTTATTGAGCATGTTAATCTTAACAGAGTTTTACACTACCAACCCATGCCTGGGAAGTCAAAGAAAAAAGTGGTACAATGGACAGCTCCATCCATTCATTGTATAGTATATTGATTGATAAACACTTTGAATATTTCAGTCTTTTAAAAAGTTACAACAGGTTTGGATTTTGCATCTCCTTCAGGGCTTTAGATTGCTAGTCCA
>PVHY01030831.1:0-13102 GCA_004024945.1 Uropsilus gracilis
TCCTACCCCGCGCCCCTCTGCTCGTCAACATTCCTCCTTGCGGAAAGACTTTCCTGCTCTCCCCTCAGCCAGATGACGCTTCTCTTTCTCCCGGATCCTTGTGGCACTCAGAGCCACATTCCAGATGGACATCTAGCCTGTTCCGCTTCACAGGACCGCGATGGGCACGTGTTGATGAGGCAACACACGCAAGTCTGCGGCCTTCATGGCACGGGGCTCCCGCAAGCCACGTGGGCTGAGGTGACTGCAGTCTCCATGCAGCCCCTGCAGGCCCCGCCTTGGAAGGGGACACGGGCACGTGACGGCATCAGCCTTCCGAGCCCGGAGCTCCCGAGGGCCTCCCCTCGGCCCACAGCGGGGCCGCCAAACCGCTGTCACCCAGCCATGGCGGGACCAGGAGCCAGAGGTTCAGCGACAAGGCGGGACCCACATTCAGCTCCGCCTCCGTCACCCACAGGCAAATGCCTTCCCTTGGGAACCGAGCCTTGATCTGATGCTAACCCCTTGTCGTCCACGTGGCTGCAGCCGAGGCCCAGGGCCCCGGTGGGTCACTCGCTGCCATGCTCAGCCCAGGGCCCTGACGGGTCACGCTCCGCCATCCTCACCAGCTCCCTCCTGCTGGGGCTGAGGCTCCCTCCGGTCTGCTGGGCACCTCCACACCCTCAGTCCCCCCGAGACGCTGCTCCTTCCAAAGCCTCTCATCTCCGGAGAGGAGTCCGATCTCCTGAGCCCCTATTGTGGGTTCCCCCAAAACCGGCTGCAAACGCGCCCTGCAGTGCGAGCCGTCCTGCTGAGCGCGCTGCCTCCAGCACCCTGGGATGCGAAGCCACGGTTCGTCAGCGCTCACTCCAGAACATCCCTGCACCCAGCCCCCGGCCAGCCCTGGCCCACAGTGACCAGCCCCTCCCACCCCCAGCCAGCCCTGCCCACAGCGACCGGCCACCACCATCCGTTAGCTGCCCCTTCCATACAGAGGCCCCCACGCTCTCATGTGCACCCTAAACTCTCCTCCACCCCTGCTGCAGCTCACTGCTTCCCGGGGAGCGCCGCCAGGCACCTCGCCCTCGCTGGCACCTCGCCCTCGCCGCCCCTCCCCATGAGCTCACGCTTCCCCGTGTGCCTCACGCAGATGCTGGCTGACCCCGGCCGCCTCCACCCCCGCTTAGTCACCAGGGCTGCGGCTGCCCTTCCCGGAACCGCAGATGCGCCCTCTGGCTCCATCCCAGGTGACAGCCTCCGGTCCTCGCTGTCTTGCATCAGGAATACGACGGGTGGATCCTGACTTGTGCCCACCTGCCACCGCTCCCTGCCCGTGGGGGGGGGGTGGAGCCCGGCCCCCCACGGAGCTACTGTCCTCCCCCGAGTACCCCAAGTCACTCCGCATCGTCATGCCGTGGCCCACCTGGTCCTCCGCCTGCAACGCCCTCTCCACCCGTCACCTGTAGTCACCACGTCAACGCTCACCCCCAGCGCGATCACGCCTGTGCACCCCTGGCGTCTCCCTCCCCACACCAGCAGCTGGAACACCTTCCTTGCCCGAGCGTTCCTCTTGCCCGAAGCACGCACCTTGCCCTGTATCCCGGGCACCGGCGTAACCAACCTGTGCTGGGAGCGCCCGCCCGGAGCTGGAGTTCATACCGGAAGCCCCAACACAGCAGCAGCTGGTATACAGCAGGCGCTCAGTTCATTTTTATTGAACTAAATCATCTTTCCTGTGTTCATTTCTAAGCTGCTTCCCTGCACGGTATTTCCCCCGGGTGCATCTGTGCGTGTGCGTGCGTGCATTGTGTGCATGTGCGTGTATTGCGTGCGTGTGCGTGCATTGTGTGCGTGCATTGCGTGCGTGCATCGTGTGCATGTGCGTGCACTGCGTGCGTGTGCGTGCATTGTGTGCGTGCATTGAGTGCGTGCATGTACGTGCATTGCGTGCATGTGCGTACATTGTGTGTATGTGCACGCACATGTGTGTTTCTGCCTCTTCGAGGCTTGGTCCTGTGGTCCTAAACAAGGTGGACCCTTGTACTTCTGTTGTCCTTTCGAAGTCCTGCAAGTCATGTTCAATCCTCTGGTGATGAGGTTCTCATCGGAACTCCCGTTTCTCTTCATTCACTCATGGACACGCCCAGCAAACGCCATCTTCCCATCGAAACAGGCGAAGTTCCTCAGCCAGTCCTCAGCGTCCTCTGTCACTTCTCATGGCCCTGGAGGTCAGCTCTGCCGCTTCTCCCTAGCGGACGCGAGCTCTTGGCTCAGAGCAGACGCTCTGGCCGTCCTGCCCGTCTCTGAGCGGCCAGGTGCCCAGCGAGCGGTAGGCGCTCAACCACGACCTCGCACGTGAATTAATCACGTAGGAACCACCCCTGCCGCCCTGGCTGCAGAGCTGCTCCACGAGAGAGCGGAGACGCCTCCACCGGCTGATTCCCAAGACCCGAGTCACCCGCGCTTCAGAAAGGAGAGGCGCGTCGCAAAGTCCATTCAGCAGCTTGTCCCACAAACACCTGTCCACCGCCCGGACGCCAGCGCTCCACGACGACGCCGTTTGGGGCTTTAGAAACCCCCAGCCGGGCACGGTGGCGCGTGCCTGTAAGCGACAGCTTATGGAGCCGCGATGGGGTCTGCGGATCGCGGTTCGAGACCCGCCTGGGGCAACGTAGCGAGACCTAGTCCCCCCAAAATAGCTGGGTGTGGTGGTGCACGCCTGTCATCCCAGCTACCTGGGAAGCTGAGGCTGGGGATCGCTTGAGTCTGTGGTACCCCGGGCAACGAGCCTGCGGTTCCACGGGCAAAAACGGCGAGACCTGGTCTCAAAACAAAAAAAAATCCCCAAATAATGATGCTGAATCTCTGGAAACGCCCAAAGAGGCGGGATCCGAAGAAAACTACAGGCCTGAGGACTGGAAAAGACAGTCCTTAAAAGAATGACAAAGGCGCCCGGCCCTGAACGTGCCGACCCAAAGGGAAGAGGGACAGCGTGGAAGAGTCCCACGCGTGTCCGGGGTCGGCATAAGGGGGGACAGGGCAGAGCCGTGGCCCCCCACAGGAAAGGCCAAGCAGGGAGCCGCCCCCGGTGGGATGGGGAAGGCATTTATCCCAGACAGCCCAGGAGTGGGAAAAGCAACGTCTGGGAGAGCGCGACAAGGGATGGATGAAGGGAAGGAAACCTCTTCCTCCTGTGGCCGCGACCACAGAGCCAGGAAGCGAAGACACAAGCCGGGCGCCAGGACACAGCGGTGGGGCCCCGCCTCCCACCTTGTGGCCTGGGCTCACAGCTGCCACCCCTGCCGGCACAGGGGAGGGTGTGCTCTGGGCGTTTCAGCCCTGGCAGCCTGTCTCAATCAGCGTGTCCAGGCCGCGGCTACTCCCTATCCGGGCCCAGCATCCTAAAGATCACACAGGAGACGAACAGGGACTGTGGGTGCACGAAGGGAACGACGATGTGCCGGCCTCTGAGAGGACCTGGGCATGGCGCAGAGGCAAGGAGAGAGCGGCCTGGTGGCAGCGGCGGCCAGCGGGAGGGGCAGATGGTGCCCGGGTGCAGGAGATGCACGACCCGGCCGTTCCCGGAGGCCTGGTCGGGAACCAGGAGGGTCTCACGTCCCGGCTCCTCCCCCGTCTTAATGTCCCAGCCAGAGCCAGGGAGACAGCATCCTGGCTCTGGTCCACCCACATGATGGCCTCCAGGGCGGCGCTCCCACCGCTCCTTCGTCCCGGGCTGGCTGTGGGCTGTGCCTGTCTCAGTGCTCGCACCCGGGCCTGGGTGAGTGCCTGTCCGTCCACACGGCCACGCTGGCCTCTTACACTCACCCAGACGGCCTTGATCTCCAGGGCGCGGGTGGAGGCCCCGCAGACACACCGCCAGCGGGGACACGGCGTCGTGGGGAGGCTGGCGGACGCTACGACTCTCCATGCCCGTCAGGTTGCAGGCTGAATCCAGGCCTCCATGAGGGGCGAGTTTTCATGAGGCCCGGAGGGCACAAGCCTCCTGCCGTGGTCACGCCGACGGGCCTAACCCCACCCTCCCTGCCCTGTTTCCTGGGAGCGCCCGGGAGCGACCCTCGGCAGCGATCAAGAAAGCAGAAACGCGTCTGTATCTGAGGCGCGCAGACGTAGGCAACGGCCACCGGTAGCCTTTTCAGGATGTCAGGCCGTCACAGCACAGGCACGTTCAGCTCCTCGAGGCCAGACGCTGCTGAGCTTCCAGAGCGGCCCGAGCACCCTTCGGTGGAGAGGAGCCCAGCCTTGGCCCGGCGGCCACGGGCAGAGTGGCCTTCGGGAGGCTGGCCGGCTGCAGCGAGCCGACCTGGTCCTGACTGCCCTTGGGAGGGAGTGCGCACGAGACCTGGCCTCGGCACAGGATGGCTACGCTGCTCAGAGCCGGTCACACCACGCCGAGCCCCCCCGGATGCAGCCACCCGAGCTGAGGGCCGTCGACGGGCAGAGCGGCCAGCAGCTCAGGGCCGGGGCACCGGGCAGAGAGGGCAGGGCTGAGGCAGCGTCGCCTGCCCGGCCGCTGCCATCACCTCGCACCCTCGCCGAGTGACCACAGGAGGCGCCCTCGGCCTGGCCCCGCTTCTCCAGGTCTGGCCCCGCTTCTCCAAGTCTGTCCCCGGGCCACAGCCTCGCCGTCCTTAGCACTGCCGTCCTGCCCGCCCGGAAATGCCCCTTGACACCCGCGCCCCCCGGACGGGTCCACTGGGCGCCCCCTCCCTGCCAGGGCCGCACCCCCCAGCCCACTCGCTGCAGCCGACAAGACACCCATTCCCTGGGCCACGGGGAGGAAAATGGCGCAGAGCGGCTTCCAGCGCCCTGGGGACGCCCTGGCTGTTCTGCTCGTGGGTGACCAGGAGGGCGCTCCCAAGAGTGGGTGCTGGACGCAGAGTGACTGGGTTCAGATTCGCTTCACCTCTGCACTTCATCCACCTTGGTTGGGAGAGCGCGACATGGGAGCATCTACCTCTCCGGGCTTCTATGGGAACTGAGGGAGCCTGAGCTGCCCATGAGGACGGGGCAGGCGTGAGTGACAGGGGCCGGACGCGCTGCTGGAGATGGCGCATGCGCGGTGGTGAGAGGGCCGGCGTGCGTGCACGAAACTGGCCGGATGCGCTGCTGGAGATGGCGCATGCGCAGAGGTGACAGGGCAGGCCTGAGTGACAGGGGCCGGACGTGCCGCTGGAGACGGCGCATGCGCTGAAGTGACGGGGCAGGCATGACCGAGGCCGGATGTGCTGCTGGAGATGGCGCATGCGCAGAGGTGACGGGCAGGCGTGAGTGACGTGGGCCAGACCTGCAGCTGTAGACAGCGCATGCGCAGAGGTGATGGGGCAGGCGTAAGTGACAGGGGCCGGACGCGCTGCTGGAGACAGCGCATGTGCGGCAGGGGGCACGGGGGCGGGGCGCAAGAGCACCCGGACCCCTGCCCAAAGCCACGGGATGAGGCTGTGGCGCCAGGCCCCGTCCACAGCCCCTTCCACCGCCATGATCCCGGTTCATCCTCGCTGCCTCGCATGTCACCAACGGGAAACGGCTCGGGAGCACCGCCGGGCGGGCGAGGCCAGGTCTGTGGCCCCAGGGCCGATGCTCTGCTAGGGCGCCCCGGCTCCAGGGCAGGTGAACAGGGCTCCCCCCAAAGCCCCCGGAGGAGAAAGAGCCCCTAAACGCTGCATTGAAGGGGACAAAGCGCTCCTCACCGGAATCGCTCACACCCAAGGGTCCTCGTTCCCTGGACGTGCCCCTGCTGTGTCCCCCAGCCCTGCCCGGGCATCCCTGGACCAGCCCTGCCCGGGCCCTACAGTCCTATCCTCGTGTCCCGGGGACCCTGGCGTCTTGCTGCTGTGGCGGATCAGCTCCAGCTCACGACGTGAGTGGCCCCTCGGGTGACGGCCATTAGCAGCAAAGAAACGTCCACTTAGCAAGCTCCTTCCGCCCCCAAGAGAGGCTCCACCTGGCGCCTTCCAGATGGCCAGACCTGCCTGCTGGAAGGCCAGCCAGGGTCACCTTCCCCGGGGAATGGCGGCCGCTCTACCCCAGGCCAGGCCAGGCCAGACCCACCCTCTCTGGCTGCTCGAGTCTCAAGCCAGGCCAGCTGCCCACGCGGTGGACACCCTGGCCTCGCTCTGGGCACGAAGAGCGGCCGCTCCGAGCTCGTCTTTGGGGGCGGCAGCTCGGCCTCCTCCTCCCTCTCCCTGCGGACAAGCGGCGACAGGGAGGCCCGCCCTTACCTGTGCGGTGAAGAAGGCTGGGGTGAGGGATCCCGAGGGCAGGGCCGGGCTGTTGAGGGCGATGGAGCCGATGTCCGTGCCGGACAGCACCAGGGGGGGCGCGGAGATCTCCAAGCCTTTGGGTTTTTTGGCCTTTGGGGGGAGCGATGGAGACCGGGTCTTGGAGCCGGACGAGGACAGGTTCAAGGGCTCCAGGAGCTCCGAGTCTCGGCAGGCGGCCTCCAGGAAGAGGCTTCTGTGTTCGGAAGGGAGGGGGGAGTTGGGGGACAGGGAGGGGGAGCGAGACGAGGAGGGCGACGCCGAGGAGACGCTGGCCGCCGCGTTGGGCAGCATCAGGGAGGAGATCTTGGCCGAGACGGACGAGGCCAGGAAGGCGTCAGACGTGGAGGGCAGCGACACCACGGGCCGGCTGCTGTGCCTGTCGCTTTTGTTGGTGACAAACCTGATGACAGTCCTCACCTCCTCCACGGGCGGGCCGTCCTCCGGCGGCTCGTCCAGCTTCTCGGTCTTGATGGCCTTGAAGGGCTCGGGCGCGTTCTGCAGGGAGTTGATGGTGAAGGATGAGTAGAGGCCCGAGTGGATGTACTCGTTGCGGCTGGCGCCCTTGAGGCTGGGCAGCCCGTGCCTGTGCGCCTCGGGCACCTCGGGCGCAGCCTGGCCATCGCCCTCCGGCAGCAGGAGGCCGTCCCGGCTGAGCTCCACCGAGTGAGGGTCCATTTTCAGGATCTCCGGGAAAGAGACGAACTTGTACACAAACTTCTGCCCGATCACCTTCTTGATGATGTTCTGCGGATACAAAAGAAGATGGGCACAGGGTGAGGGGGGCAGGGGAACCCCGGGAACGGGCTCGTGGTCACAGGCAACTTGTCAGCAGAAGCACCGCACGCTTCTGGCTGTCGCCGCTCGGCTGAGGAGCAGCGGGAAGGGGACGCACGCTGGAAGCAGACGCGGCCTGTTGGCATCCCCGCTCCGCCTTTTTTTGAGACCACATCTCACTACGTTGCCCAGAGAACTGCAGGCTCACGTTGCCCGGGGGTACCACGGACTCAAGCAATCCCCAGCCTCAGCCTCCCAGGTAGCTGGGATGACAGGCGCGCGCCACCAGGCCCAGCTATTTTTTGGGGGGACTAGGTCTCGCTGTGTGGCCCCGGGTGGGTCTCGAACCCGCAGACGCAAGCGATTCCCAGTCCCAGCCATGCTCCCCAGGCTGCGCTTAAAGGCACGTGCCACCGTGCCCGGCTCGGCTTGTCCCTACTTCATCACCTCGTCTGCCAAGTCAGAGTTCTGACCCCCCAGTCGCGTAAAAGCAGCTGCCATCTCATAAGCGGTGACAGAGCCGCCACTGTTCAGGCATCCTGTCCGAGGCCCTGCCAGCCATCCTGCCAGGAGGCTGCGACTCCCGTTTCAAAACGTAGGAAAACAAGCTCCGAGAGTTTGCCTCGCGGGCACCCGGCAGACAGGTGGTGGCAGCAGCATCTTCTTAATCACCATCCATGTTGTCCGACCCACCTCTGGGACTTGCAGGAAAAGGTCCATGAACGGATACAGGGGGAGCAGGCTGTAAGCTGCACGCTGGTCTTCTCACCAGACATTGACCCCCTTTTCATTTCCTGCCAAGAAAGCCCCCGGAGAAACGCACCACGTGCTTGGCTACCTACAGCGTCTTTTTGTTTTTGGAGACCAGGTCTCGCTGTTCTGCCCAGGGAACCGCAGGCTCACGTTGCCCGGGGTACCACGGACGGAAGACGGAAGTGACCCCCAGCCTCAGCCTCCCAGGCAGCTGGGATTACAGGCCCAGCTATTGTTTCGAGACTAGTCCGTACAATCTTTGACGTGGCTGCGACCAACCTCTGACTCGCCAATGTACGGCGCCACAATCAAACATTAGGATGTAAATGGAAACCAATGATCATTCCGTAAGTTTGCAGTCTCGTCGGAGAGAAAGGGGACGTCACCGCGTAAGCTGAGCAGGTCTTGAGGCCTATTAACGTGGGGAATTAGCAGGTCTCTAAAATGCCCGCAGGGTATCAGCTGCTCAGGGGAAGCACACATGGTCCCCTTAGGGACAGGGACTAGCAGCAGCATCCTGGGGAAAAGATTCAGGGACCCCTTACAAGCTGTTCCTCTCCAAACCTGGAAACCAATGAGAGCCAAAAAAAAAAAAAAAATGGGGGGAGAGGAACCTCAGAAGTTGCTCCCACCCAGGGCTACACTGAGTTGCGTGTTGGACCCCGTTATCGCACTGGATCGTGCACGCACCCCCTGCAGGGTGGAAGGCAGCATCTGAGGACATCAACACAATCCGAGATGGGGAGGGAGTTACCCAAGAGCCACCAACGGTCTCCTGCTAAAGGTTAAGCCTGTTCACACTTCCTTACGTATCCGGTGGGCGAGAATCGGGCCCCCAGCGATGAAGCTGGCTTTAGTTTCGACATCTTCTTGACACCTAACGTTATGCCCCTTTCTGCTGAACGGATGGGCCTGCACACACCGCAGCTAGTTGGTCTCCTCCCGCTACCTCGATCCCGACCGAGGACCGTGAGATGTATCCTCTTAGCAACGTGCAAATATAAAATAAAGATGAAGAATTTAAAAGTTTAATTTCCCGCACCATCAGAGTTCGGTTTATAGACGGAAGCTGGCTGCGTCTGCGCCTGCGCTGTTACCTTATGGCGGCTTTCACCCTTTTCCTTCTTCAGCGAATCGTCAAATCCCAGAAGTGAGGGGAGGGGCCGGTTACCAGGCCAAGGAGATCCGCAAGGAGGAATTCCTTGGGGTGAGCATCTAAGGGAGGGACCCAAAGGTCCCCAAATCAGCACAGGAAACTCCATTAACGCCATCCTGGTCCCCAGGCGGCTCCCACCTCCACACGCTGGATTCAAAGATAAACAACTGAACAGCCCAGGACCGGGAGCTCAGGGCTGCTGCTGAACCCACTGCCTCCCGATGACTCGCTCTGACCTTCTCAGCGCCAGCAGAACTGAAAGCCACTTTCTCAACCTGCAGAAAATGTAGGGAAACTTAGTCCCACCAGGACTTAATTGGCAGCATCTCTGCCAGCAGCAGTCCCAGGTCGGGAGAGCAGCTCGCCTGGGAGAAATCAGCTCCCAGCAGGCAAGGGTCACACAGGAACCCCTGGCCCAGAGCCGGTTCCTAGAAAAAAGAAAACTCGCTGGCTTGCTGGGGCCCGGCTGCTGAAACGCTACGGTGCGCTCTTTCTCCGCGCGCAGTACTTTTCTCCCCAGTGGACACTTGATTTTATTTGATCCTTGACTGGTCTGAATATTCAAGTAACTACAGGAGCTATCAGAGCGGGTATTCAGAACACAAAGTATGAGCAGGGATTACATTGCTAAGCAAATCAACAATAAATCCAGAGCTATGATAGAAATTTAAATTACTTATGGGGGAAAAAAGTAAGAGAAAAAAGGATTTAAAGCTGGGTGTGGTGGCATGCACCTGTTGTCCAAGTGCTGGGAGGCAGGAGGCCTGGGATTGCTTGAGTTTGTAGGTTCGAGACTACCTCGGGCAACATAGTGAGACCTGGTCTCTAAAAAGCAGCCGGGCACCGTGGTGGGTGCCTGTAATCCCAGCTACCTGGGAGGCTGAGGCTGGGGATCCGCGGCACCCCAGGCAACTTGAGTCTGCAGTACCTCGGACAACATAGACCTAGTCTCCAAAAAAAAGGAAAAAAAGGATTTAAAAGGCATTTTCAGATAGAGTGCTGGGCCTTGATGTGTTTGAAAGAGCACAAAGGAACATTACATAGCATTAGCCGCTCACAAACAGGTAAACCAGATAGGTTCTATTCCAATGATGGAATATTACGCAGTCATGAAAAGGAGCTGCGTGCCTTGATGGCAGAATGCAAGAAGAATGCAAGAGGCCAGACACCATTGGCCACATGGTATAAGACTGACTCTAAATATCCAGAACACAGAGTTCTATGGAGCTAGTGTGAGTTAATCATTTCCTTGGGCTTGGAGGGGAATTGAGCGAGAAGGTGAGGGGGTTTTTGGTGAAGCAGTGAAAAATGTTCTGAAATTGACTGTCGTGATGGAGACACGTCTCTGCAAGTGTCTCCAAAGCCACTGAGCTGGCTACCTCCACATGGGGGCAGGACTGCGGCAACCTGGGCAGAAGAACCTTCCTGACTCCATTATTACCTCCAGCAATGATCCTCCAAGTCTCTCTCAGTTACTGCTGCCTCACGGGAAGGAAAATACCGAAAGAGCTGATCGTTTCCCGCAATGCTAGCTCGTGTCCTCACAGGTTCCAAGCTAACTGGTGAAAAATAGGTGTCCATGGGTGTGTTTAGATGTGTAGACCGCAGCGAACCCTGCCTTCTCACCCCATGAAAGAGGAAGCAGCAGCCTCTTAAATACCCCCAGGTTGTTAAACGAGAAAGACTCTATTAACTGTCGCTATTTCTTTCCAGAATTACAGACCGTGTTAGGTAATAAAAAGGTGCTTTTAGGACCGAACTTTCCTTCTTGCTTTTGATGATCTTAAAGGTAGTAAGTAAAAATACGAGTTCAGATGTTTGTTGAATGAATGACGAACCGTAGATAACATCAGCCCAGGCAGGAAGCCAGAAGCTTCACTCCCCCCAAGAGACGTAAGTTCCCGGGGTTACTCCTGGCTGGTCAAAGCTTCGTGAGAATGCGCTCCACGTGCGCACAGGCTTGTTGCTGGGCTGTGGGTATTTTTAAACTGAAAAGTCCCAGGCAGACACGGGGGGCCAGATGCAAACCTCTCCAGCAGCACATCTCCTGCGAGCACTTAACAAATGGTGCACTCACTTGTCCATGGACTTGGCAGATACCTGCTGGGGCATGGGCTCCAGCCAGCACCCCGATTTTCACCTAAGGTCATGCATCAGCATTCCTGAGCTCAGACTCGTGACCCCATCTCTCCTTCCGCTCCAGTCTCCCCTCCACCCAGAACCCATTACGGGTTCCCCATGGTGATGGCTACGGTTCCCTTGATCCTGCCCCATGTGAGGGCTGCCGGGAATGGCAGGATGCCTGCTCTGATTTTACAACTTTCCTGTCTTGTTCCTGAAACTGAGACTGTCAATCACCAGGCAGGCAGGAAAGGCTGTGCAGAAGATTCTCTCCAACAGAATTGTCTTGCCCAGCACTGGTCACAGGGCTGGTGCAGGGGGCAGAGAGACGGACCCTTGCAAGATACCACCCAGTCCCACTCCAAGGCCTGACATTGGTCCCACTTCTCACTGCCTGTGCCTCAGTTTCCCCATATATAAAATGGAGATTGTTCTACCACCTGCCTCATGGGACGGCAAGGCGTCCTCCGCAGAGAGCCTAGCAGACGGCCCGCCACGGCCGCAGGACAAGCCCGCATCCCAGCACGAGTGGTGTGATTTTCACGCTCCACCTTCAGCCCAGCCAGAGCGTTCACCCCGCCCCAGCTGCAGCCCTAACTGTGGAGTCGGAGGAAGCCTCCTCACAGGCCGCGCCCGCTCGCCTGGCTCCGCCCGGTCCCCCTCAGATGGCAGAGCAGCGTCTGGCCTGCAGACCTCCGCCAGGCCGAGAAACAGGCCGTCGCGCTGGGCTGGGTGCAGACGAGGAAGACGCGCGGTTCGCGGTCTGTCACGCCTCGGGGGACCAGCTCCTGAACACCCCCCCCGTTGGGAAGAGAGCCCCCCACACACGCTCATTCAGGGGACGGCGCGGGTCGGGGGGGGATGACCCTGGGGTCGGCAGATGTGAAGGAGCAGAGTCGGGGCGTGCTCCTGGGAAGCCACATGGCGAGTGAGGCCGCAGAGGGGAGCAGGTCGAACAGACGCCCCTCGCCCGCGTGTCCTGGTCCACCCAGAGCAGGACACCGCCACCCGGACAGAAGGGCAGCCGCGCTCTGCAGAGCCTGCTCCAGCCCCGGAGGAGGAGGGAGGGGCTGCTGTCATGGCCTGTCGCTGAGACCCGGGGGGCAGAGGGACCGAGGGCGGACGTTCCTCTTGCTGCGCGCGACCCCACAGAAAGGAAGCAGAGGCTGACAGCAGTCCTGATCCCGCGAACTCCAGTGATCCCCAGCCTCAGCCTCCCAGGTAGCTGGGATTACAGGCGCGCGTGGCCACCATACCCAGCTATATATATTTTTGGAACTAGGTCTTGCTGCGTTGCCCCAGACGGGTCTCGAACTGCGATCCCCAGTCCCAGCCATGCTCCATAGGCTGACGTTTACAGGTACCCGCCACCATGCCTGGCTGTTTTCTCGAGACCAGGTGTCGCTATGTTGCCTGGGGTTTTCTCGACCCCGCGAACTGAAGCGATCCCCGGCCTCTTGCCTCCCAGCGCTTGGATTACAGGCACGAGCCGCCACGCCTGGCTCCCATTTCCAAGATGAAGAAACCGAGGCTCCTGGAGGCAGCGGTTCCCTCAGCTTCCCACCGCGCGGGCCGGGGTGCACAGGGACCCCGTCTACTTGGGAGGCCGGGACCCAGTTACCATCCTCCCCCGCCTTCCACAGCCACGAGTTTCTGTGGGCAGTAAAACCTGGGGAACAGACACTAGCTGAAGAAAGCCCATGTGGGATGATCCCATTTGGGGGAATAAATAATTGTGCATAGAACAGGAGCGTCCTAGCCAACGATGTGTCATAAAACCAACAGCGAGCCGGCCGCGGTGGCGGGCACCTTTAATCCCAGCCTAGGAAGGGAGTCCAAGACTAGGAATCGCTTGAGTCCAGGGGTTTGAGACCCATCCAGGGCAACGTAGCGAGACCTAATAGCTCAAAAAAATAGCTGGGCGTGGTGGCACACGCCTGTAATCCCAGCGACTGGGAGGCTGAGGCTGGGGATCGCGTGAGTCTGCGGTTCCCTGGGCAACATAGCGAGACCCAGTCTCAAGAAATAAATAAATAAA
>PVHY01030832.1:0-13105 GCA_004024945.1 Uropsilus gracilis
GGTACCCCCAGGCTGCAGGGTGCCCCCCTAGGCTGCACCTCCCCCAGGCTCTAGGTCCCCCCAAGCTGCCAGCCTTCGTGACACACAGAGGTGAGGCTGGGGCATGAACGCACTGGAATTGGGGGCCTCACAGCGGGTGGTGTTGAGTGCAGGCCCTTCGGTCCACACTCCCATCAGGTTTCTCCTCTCTTTGGTAAAGGTGGGTGGGGGTGGGAGTGGGGGGCAGCCATGGAGGGTGGAGGCCTGTCTGCTTCTAGGAGACCTGGATCAGGCTGCAGAGACTGGACCACCAAGGAGCCTGGGGCTGGAGCAGCAGCAGCCCAGCTAGACAACCTTGGCAGGGGCAGGGAAGGCGGTCAGGGGACTGGGGCTACACCCCCTCCTCAGTGTTCCTCTGCCAGAGGCAGACACTCTAGCCCTGGACCCACGCAGTGAAGAAGGCCTGGGTGTGCAAGGACCAGGGCTTCTCAAGGGTACAAGAGCAGGAAACCACAGTCTGGCTCTATATCCAGACTGTGCATGTCCAAGATGCTCCACTGGGCCTATAGTCAGGGGAAACCAGCGGCAGCTGCTGTCACCCCAAAGAACCCAGACAACTTTCACTGAACCAGAGAACTGCCTGTGGTTTCACAGATACAAAAGATATAAACCTCCTGAAAGATATAAACCATCCTGTAGCCCAGCAAGGTCTTACATGAACTTAAGCAGGCACAAGAGGAACTCTGGCAGTCAGGGCTTCTAGGAAACTCAGCTGCATCCCAGCGTCCACACCTGTGTGCACATCCTGGGGTTCCCACAGCCTGAATGGGGTGTTCCCATGGCCTGAATGGGATTCCCTGCAGCCTGAAAAGGGTTTCCATGTGACCTGAATGAGGGACCCTAACTCCTGAAGAGTAGTCCCCATGGCCTGATGGGGGTCCCCACAGCCTGAGCGGGGTTTCCATGTGACCTGAATGGGGGATCTAAAAGTCTGAATGAGGGTCCCTGGGGCCTGAAGGGGGTACCCCCATGGCCTAAAAGGGTTCTAACAGCCTTCACTTGAACCCCCCAAGGCCTGAATGGGGTGTCCCTACAATGCTCGACATTGTTCTTCGCCTTGTGTCCACTTCAAGGCATTCATCGGTGCCCTTGGGCTTTGATCCAGTGGCTCAGCAGTCTCCGTTAGCAGATGCCACAACAGACACCCTGAAGCCTCCACCACCCTCAGCTGCCCTCTGCCAGGCAGTGCTGGGGCTTGCCTGCCAGCTGACTTGGTGGACTACTCTAAGGCAGGCAAGCCTCCATTCTGAGTCACCGGGGAGAGACAGCCCTCAGCAGGCACTCGAACATTATTCACAGAGATGGTGCCCGACTGCCAGCAGATGCCAGGGAGTTGCCATGTTGGCCTGTTTGTTCTCCATCTCCCCATGTGCAGAGGCCAGACTTCTGTGGGGTTCCCGGCAGGTGTGACGACAGAGGGCAAAAAGCAGGAAGGGAAAGAGGAAAATGACAGTATATCCAGCTTACTATGCACATTTATCTGTTCTTTTAACCCCAAGAAAATCTGTTTACAAAAGTGAGTATGGGGAGGGACACTTATCTGCAGATGGTGATCGCATTCTGAAGCTCAGAGACATATCCAGAGGCTGAGGGCCACCACCCCAATGGAGAGCAGGAGGCTTAAGGATGGCCCACATGCCACCCTCAGGGTGAGGACAAAAGCCCTGGTACCCAGGAGCTGTCAGGCTGATGCTGGGCCCCTGGCCATTGAGGCCTGTAGCCTGCACACACCTGCTGACAAGGCCGGGAAACAAGAGCCGTGTGAAATGTCTGAATATTCTCTACTCCATCAACTTCTGACAAAGCAGGCACAAGAGGAAGAAAAGAAAAAGAAGGGAAGAGGAGGGGAGGGAAACACCCAAACATTAGGACTCCAACATCTAAAGCTTTATTCTTTAACTCTTTTTAGTTAAAAACACCAAACCATGTCTAGAAAGAACATACATTCATTTGCACCTGTATATTGAAGCTGGAAGCCTTCCAGAAACTGGAGCATCTGAGGGTCAGGCCATTTTGGGAGTCTGACAGCCCACAGCAGTTCTGGGGTTCTCTGGGGCTTCAGACTTGTGAAACCCCACAGCCACCTAACTGTACTGGCTTTACAGTACCTCAGACCCACCAATTTGAGTTCCTGCTACAGGTCTTTGGGCAAACGGCCCCACAGCAAGATACCCTCCACTCAGTCCCTGCCCAGCACCCTCCTTTGGAGAGTCCCCTCCTTTGTCATGGAACCTCCATCCCCAGTTGACACCAGGCACCTGGGCAAGACCAGCTCCCCCAGGCTCTGTGTGACCACTGATCTGTGAGAGGTCACAGAGCATCAATAGACAATAAGACATCATTTCTACCCATAAAACCAAGCACAGAGCATTCTAGAGAGAGACAACCCTTATAGGACACTCCTGGGAGTGTGGACACCTAAATGGAACCTGTGATGAATGATGGGACCAGGGAGGGGTGGTGAAAGGGACACCTGCATGGAGCTGTGAAGGCTGACGCAGGACCACAGCCCAGCTCCCCCAATGAGCAGTGTGCCCCACATGCCCACCCGGAGGCCTGCTGCACCAACACCCAGGAAGCAAGAGCAGAAATCAGGCCAGTACCATTTAGGGCAACCCCCTCGACACCAGGAGATTCAGGGAAGAAGAGGATCTTCTCTGCGTCTCCTGTACTAAAAGGGATGCAGCACGTCCCCCACTTTTGGTGAGCACACAATGTCAGGAGACCTCCAAGTGCCTAAAAGTGAGGCCCCCGCACCGCCTGAGCTATTCCAAAACCTGGGGTAGCGTGCATGATGTAGGGCAGGAACTGAGTCGCCAAAGGTCACCCAAGGTCGCCAGTGCAGTGACCAAGGACAAGACCAGTGTCTTTGTGTCCACATTGAACATTCTCCTTTGAAACCAAGAAGCCCAGTCCAGCCTAAGGAAGGGGGGAAAATGCTTATGGGGTCCTGGGGAGCAGTGGGGCACTTGGCCCCATGACCCTCTAACCACCAAGTACTCCTGCTCCCCAGGATGGCACCGGCAAGCCACCCAATGGTACATCCAGAAACCAGTCTGCAGGAAAGGTCCCTTGCAGAGCCCAACGCCATCCAGTATCCGTCAGCCACCAGACCCTATAGCCCTGACCTCAGTGGGTGGACACCCAAACTGCACACCAACCTGGGACTTGGGCAATTGTGGGATCCCCTCAGATTCCTCATGATAAAATGGGGGCATGATGCTGCCTTCTCTAGGCTATGAGATAAATGAAAATGTTTTAACTTTTTAACAAAAATAAAATTAAACTCAAGCTTAATCTAATTTAGTTAATAAATTTGATTTAATTAGATTGGATTAAAATCAAATTAGATAAACTTACAATTCTACCTATCTAAAGCCACGTGTGAATCAAAATAAGAGATGTTTGTGATGTTCTCAGACAACTGGCCACTGATACCTCCACTGAGGGGTGGTAGTAACAGCAGGGGAGAGGGGAGGGGAGAGAAGGGGAAGTGTAGAAGGAAGGAAGGAGGGAAGAAGGGGGGTGGAAGAAGGAGGAGGGGAGAGGAGGCAAGAGAAGAGGGAGGATGAGGGAGAGGGGAAGGAGGGGAAGGAGAAGGGAAAGGGAAGGGAGAAGAAAGGAGGGAGAGGAAGGGAGAAGAAGGGGAGAGGGAGGGAGGGAAGGCAGAGAGGGTGAGGGGGAAAGAAAAAGGGGGAAGTGGGGAGGAACATCATCACCTTCATGACAGTTTAATCTAGACCGAGAGAGGTCACTCAAAGTCAGAAGCTATCCTGTGTGGGTCTCACAGAGCCATCAACAAGAACCTGATTCTGAAACCACTTCTTACCATGTCCTGGGGATTATGCCCCACTGTGCCCCGACTTGCCCATGGGGTCCTCAAGGCCACTGAGCAAGGTGGTGGCCCCCAAGTCCCATGCTGTCTTGGCACAGCTCACTAGGACTTGGGTGCACCCCTCAGCACCCCATCTGGGGGCCAACAGATGGGCAATCCCCTCAGCTTCAGGGGAGTGAAAACTCGGTGGGCTGGAGAAGAGACTTGCTGACATGCCCAGTGTGGAGACAGCTGACTATGTCCTTCTGAGCCTGTCTTCCAAAGGCTCCTCCCCTCCCGGGACTCCCTGACTAACCTCTTCTGGCCTTAACCATAGTGCCTGATGTGCCCTCCTGAGCACTCACACATTGGCCACACTGGGCAGTGAGGCCACACTTCATGCTGAACCCTGCGTCTTTGCACACTGGCCACAGGCCCACAGGTGTGGCAGCTCAGGCACCCAGGTCTCCTGCCCACCCACCTCCTCCCCTCCCCCTTTGTCCTTACTGACAAAGCCTCAAAGCCCCAGACCTGGGCTCATGACTACAGGACGGGCTTCACCCATACCTCACACATGCTCACAACTCACACTTACACACACCCACACATGCACACACAGAGTCGCACATTGACACATAAAAAACACATTCATATGCTCATACTCATATTCACACCCAGTTCACCGTCACATACACATACACAAACATTAACATTTTCACACATCCAGACTCACACTTACACACAAACATAGTCTCTTACACTCAGTCACATACACACTCAGACCCACACACCTATTCATTCACCCATGCTCACACACTCACACTCATACATATGCTCACATACCTGTTAATCCATACAATCACACACACTCAGACATGCCATACACTATCATGTTTACACACACTCATTTTCACACACACATATTCATTCATACAAACACACACTTTCATGCTGGCTTTTACACACACATAGGTGCTCACACTCAGACACACAGAGGTGGTCTCAGCAATGGTCAGTCTCACCTGGTCATATTTGTGCCTAGCACACCTTGCACACTCAGCCAACTGCCCCGTCCCCACCTGGCTACCCCTTTCTCATCTGGCTGTCCTACCTTCACCTGGTTGCTTCCTCACCCCAACCAGACTGTCCCACCCCCACTTGGCTGCTCCACTTCCCTCCCCCCTCCCCCCTGCCCAGCTGGGGGCAGCTTCCCATATGCCTCTGGCTCCCAGAACTTTGGGCAGCGCAACTTTTGCAGTCAAATGCTCTACCACTGAGCTATACCCCCAAGCCCCAGTGCAGCTCCTTGAAAATTTGGCACCCAACATGTGAAACACATCGTTGCTATTTCTACAAGGACTGTATGTCGAAATGATAGAGTTTTGCTGTATTGGGTTAAATACACTCTAGGATCAAGGTTCATTTCCTCTGTCTTTTCACTGCTTTAATGTGAAGACTAGATAATCCTGCATGTGTCACCCATACTGCTTTCCTAGACAGAGCTGATCTGAACTCCTACCCCTCCCTCCAGCTCCCCTGTTCTGTCCCCCAACCCAGCGTGCAGACTCCATGGGCAGGCACTCCTTATGACCACTGCCTGGCACCAGGCAAGTACCAACCTGGAACACACACTCTCCACCCCACGTCCAACACCACTCAAAAAGGTTCGCTGTCTATGCCTACACAGCTAAGCTCCCAGGAATGGGAGGGATGTGCCCCAGGCGGCACAAACGCATCCTATTGGGGCCAGTGTCCACCTAGTATCCACCTGGCTGCTGTCCCTTGGCATCAGGCCCAGGTTACATGCGTTCTCAGCAGCCCGTGGCCCCATCAGGAGGAGGACAAACCAAAGAAGGAAGAGGTGACTGAGGGGAACTGAGAATCTCTCAGGAAGGGGTCACTTCTTGAGGGGTCGTTCACCAAGAAGGAAACAATCTAGTTCAGTTTGACAGGATTTTTCACGCCCTCCTGCTTGTAGATTATGTTAGAAACTTCAGCAAAGCAAAACAGGAAGTCAGTGTAGTCCTCAAAGAGCTTGAAATCTAGTGAGCTGTGATGAGAAATAAATACATGAAATCAAATGCAGCCTCAATGAAAGCTCATAGGCCAGCGAGAATTAGAAAGAGAAATCGCAGCCACCTTCAAGATCTTCCAAGATCCCAAGGGCTTCCTTGAGGGGTGGTGGGTGGGAACCATGGATCCTGGGTTGTACGGACAGAGCAGACAGAGGAAGGGCTATCCAAGTGAGCGGGTGCAGGACCAACCTGGCTTGGTGAGAATGTGTGTCCTGCAGGGCAAAGCCCCTCGAGAAGTGATCTGACATGACAGAAATCCTATGCAAAACCAACATCCAATCCAAGTCATGGGCAGGGCTGTAGTCCCACCAGCAGTCTCCAGAAGGATACTTCCTTGCTTCTTCCAGCTGCAGTGGCTCCAGCCCATCTCAGGCATGCACCCCAAGGAGCCAGCACATCTCCCTGGGCCTTCTCCCTGGCATCCAGAAAGCCCCCCTCTTCCTAGAGGACACCTGTCCTTGGACCTCCTGACTCAGGACCTCCTGACTCCTGGCTCATCCACACCAGTCACCCTACAAAGAATCACTGTCCAAATATGGCCATGTCGCTAAGTCCTGATCCTCAGCACTTCAGCAAATCGTTCCAAGAAGACACAAGTCATAGGGCCACCACGAAATAGGGCTGGAGGAGAAGACAGGGTGCAGGGCCAGCTGTAGTCAGGCCAAGACCTTGTGCACCCCCTTTGCTAAAAGATGTACAGAAAAGGAAGCAATAGTTTTTCCAAAAATGTATCTGCCAAGGCCATTGATCTGCAGGCAGATGGAAGCAGGGTGGGTGAAGCAGAGGCTTTGGGGGACTTGTGTGACTCATGGCAGAGGGAAGGAAATCTCCAGAAGAGAGATCTTCAGACCCAGGTTTCCATCACGCAGCACAGACTCACCTGCCTGAGCAGGACAGTCCATGCGGACACTTCCATGTGGATGCTCAGTGTTACAGCTGCCCACCTCCTGCAGGTGTCACTTGGAGGTTTCCATCACGCAGCACAGACTCACCTGCCTGAGCAGGACAGTCCATGCGGACACTTCCATGTGGATGCTCAGTGGTACAGCTGCCCACCTCCTGCAGGTGTCACTTGGCAGATGAAAACAAGGTGCCCTGGGGCCTCAGGGATGGGGCGAGAGCAGAAGGGTGGCACCCTGTCTCCAAGGAAGTCAGGTCCTAGAAGTATAGTCCTGCTTTGCTCTGCTTGGGAGTGGTGGTGTGCCTCTAACAGGACAGAGTAACCAGATGCACCCTCACGTTGGCAGACCGAGGTGTGAATGGCCTGAGCAAGGTGTGATCCGGGACCCAGAAGGGCACCTCAGCCTAGAGCCTGTCCCACTGGTGCTGACCGGCTCCCAAAGCGCGAGGCTCTGCACTGACCCCACTTGGTGCTCCTCCTCTGCAGTCCGTCTGTTTCCAGGTCACAGAGACGCCCCAAAGGATATCTCCACAGATGTGGCCTCAGATGAGAAAAGGGGCTGGGTCCCTCCCGCCCTTTAACCTCAGTAAAGATGCTGTGGAACCAGGTATTAAAAATGCACCGGCCGGGCACGGTGGCGCGTGCCTGTAAGCTTCAGCCTATGAAGCGGCCGGGGCTAGGAATCGCGGTTCGAGTCCCGCCTGGGGCCCGTAGCGAGACCTAGTTCCCAAAAATAGCTGGGTGTGGTGGCGTGCGCCTGTAATCCCAGCTACCTGGGAAGCTGAGGCTGGGGATTGCTTGAGTCTGTGGTACCCTGGGCAATGAGAGCCTACGGTTCCACGGGCAAAAACAGCAAGACCTAGTTTCAAAAAATAAATAAATAAAATAAAATAATAAAAATAAAATAAAAATGCACCCCCAGCTGATCCTGCACAGGGCAGGCTGCGGGCAGCGGTCAGAGTCAGGCTGCTGATACCTGGCGGCTGTAGAGCTGCGCAAGCTGTCTGCAGTCCAGAGCTGTCCTGACTCATCCATCAGCAGGTGACATCTGGGGCCACAGCTGTGCCAGCTCTGCAGAGGCGCCCCATCTCCACCCTCCGTTCCCCACCTGCCTGTGCCTCTCCGTACCCACAAGTTCTTGATTTGGGGGGCGTTGTGTCTGCCATTAGATCACAGCTGCATTCCCTGCTTAGATCCATGCAAAAGATTCTTCCTCCATGTCATCGGCAGCAACACGTGTGAAAGCTGAGCCTGGCACCTAAAAGGGCACACAGCTCGGACACCAGTTCCCAGCTCCCCCCGGCCAGTGTGACACTGGCCAGCAGGTGAGACCCACCTGTACGTGACTGCCTTCTTCATTGTTAATGGCCCCAAGAGACGCTGCCCTGGTCTGGGTGCCTTTTGAGTCATGGAGACTCAGAAAAATGTCACATTTAGTCAAAACAAAAGACATAGTGTGTTTCTTTTAAAGAAACCATGCTTCACCTCAGGAGCCCCTTGACACTGAGTGCAAATGGACCTGCTTTCCTTGCAGGACATGCTGCCTGCAGTGCTGTACTGCGCTTGGCCACAGGGAGTCAAGCACTGCTCAGCCCCTGACAGACCAGTCTTCACGCCTGTTCTGATATTTTCATAATTGTTTGACTTACCTTCAATCTTCCAAGGAAGGAAATGAAGATATTACCATACTCATTTTTCTCAACAGAATAAATTAGAAAAAAAAAATGTGCTAATCTGCAATGAATGGCATCTTAAAAAGTGAGTAGTGGAAATGTATCCATTTTCCTGCGGAGCTGACATCACATCCACATAGTCAAATACTCTCAATAAACAAGGTAATCTGGCCCGGTTCCTCAACCAGAGTAGGGTGTGAGGAGAGCAAAGGTTCATCAGCTGGTGGTCCTGCAGGGACCACACAGGACTTAAAGTAGGCACTCTTCTCCTCTGACTCCCATGGCTAGTGCTTTGAATTGCACACTGCACAACTTGTGGGGCACACCTCGGTCTTGACAAATGGAACTCCTGGTGGAGGAGAGTACAACCAGTCATCTACACTTGCATTCACCTGCAACTGGAGAGGCGGGGCCCAGATACCTGTGTTGGCTTAAATGCTAGTTTCCAAAAAGAGAGTGAAAGAAAATTTGGCAGTTAGTACCTCCAGGGAATTTTCTCTCCTATTGAGTTTCGGAAGACTGAGTAACAAAAAGTCCAAGAGGCTTGGCTTCTTCACACTCAGGCAGCTTCAGAAAAAGCCTTGGAATCTGCAGCTGCTTGGTGCAAAGTCCATTGTGAGTTTTAGCACTATTGTGTCCCCTGAGAGTGAAGCATCCCAAAATAGCTGCTTCATCTTCTCACAGTCATCACCTGGCATTTCATAAGCAAGAAGACTGGGTATTTGGTTAAAGTTGATGAGGTGCTCGTTTATTGTCATTCCATCCAAATAAATTGTAAAGCACATCCCTAAAGGAAATTCAAAAAATAATCAAATATGTTGGAGATTTAGTCTGCTTTCCATCTCCACCGTTGCCAATCTGGTCCTGATACCACTGGTGAAGTGGAGCTGCCTCTATGCTCAAGGACTCAGGTTGGAGAATCCTGGGTGCATCAGACAGGCTGTCAGTTACGTGCATTTACAGCAGACCCCCCCAAGTGGTCAGTCAATTGTCTAATTGTCTCCTCCCTAGATATTAATTCCACTGATTCCTTTAACTCCTCCCTGGGGTAAAGATTTCAGTGAGGTATGCAGGGATCTTTCCCAGCAAAGCTCCAGGGCATCAAACAGCCTGCAGGAAACTCCCTGCTTACCCTGTGGTCTGGCTGGGGTGCAGAGAAGTAGGTGCTGGAGCCTTAGAACAGTCTTTTTTCTCAACTTAGAGGGTTCCATCCACATATTGACTGAGGAAAGGGCTCATGGACACCTCACCAATGCTAAAAGGAAAAAGTTCTCAGTAAATAATTTAAATTTATCTGGGCTGCCATCAATTCCACACATGATGCCAACTCAGGAAAATGGTGTTTAATTTTCATGAAGCCAAATCCCTATCTCCAGACACTGGGGTCACTTGTAAAACCCTGCTCCAAGCAGAATGCTGGATTGAGTGCTAGCATATTGACCAAAATTGAGACAACGCAGTCATTGCTCTTAAAATTACCTGAAAATAAAGAGAAACACAAGAGATATTTTCACCTGAGCTCACTGTGGACCACAGCCACAGAACACACCACTGTGACTCCACAGGGAAAGCACAGCATTTCGGGGAACACTGACCTCTCACCACCCACCATCCCAGTACGCAGAGACACGAACGCTTCTCCCAGGTCAGGGCAGGACAAGTAGAGAAGGAAGAGAGGTGAATAGCTAAACAAACAAACTTAACCAAGCTCCCAATGTGCACATTTTCAATAAAGAACAAATCCATTTTCTTTTTCTTCAAATCCAGGTAAATGTGCAAAGAAATGATTCCTAACGCTGGACACTGACCTCCCCCGCTCGGTGTCGCCTCATTTCATAAAGCACAGCTAAGCAAATGATAGATGGCAGAGCCACTTGGGCAGGCGCCAGGAGTTAGACCCTTCTGTTCGGGGCCTGGCATCCAAATCTGAGCCTGTGAAATGACTTGGGTGATCTTAATTTGACAGTTGTCAACATTTCAAAATCATTGCCAAGTTCAACCAAATGGAAGTCTTTGATCAGACCTGGCTCGGCATGTGCACATGAGAGTGTGTGTGTGCTGCGAATGTCCGTCCCAGCCTTGCCAACCCGAGCCCAGTTATACACCTGTGCACCCTTCCTCCGTCACGTCTCATCAGCATCTCTTGCTGTGATGGATTCTGCAAGAGGCGAGAGAAAATGGCATTCCAACCTTAGTAAGTTTGATCCAAGAAGGAGCAAAATTTTCAGGCGAGAATTTTTGGTGAGTGGGTGAAATTAATTAAACATTAAAACCCGAAAATAAGAACTGTATCACCCAGACTATTAGCTCTCACATAAAAAAGAAAGAGGGCCTAATTGTGTGAAGCTGTTCATAGTAATTCCATGCATTTATCTTTCAGCACAAGCAGCTCACCGGACACTAAATTTGAGGACAACTTAACAATTCCACATCAGTAGAAAATAAAAGTAATGAAAATAACCATAGCGGCAACAGAAGTTTCCTGAGATTTGCCATGTACTAGCTCTTATTTAAAAGTGAACCGATTGGCATAGGGAAGTTACTGAAATAAATATGTAAAAATATGCAAATCCCCCTTGGAGAGAGCACAGCTCAGATTTAGGGTCTCTCTTCTTTTTTTCTATAATATGCACTCACACAAAGCCAGAGGTCACTGTGATTAAAGCTAAATACCATTAAAACATGAACAAAAGGGAAATGATATGTTTTTGAGAGTTTCTTTTTCTTGCTTTATTTATTGCATTGGGATGACTGTTCCCCAAACTAAAATCTTCTACAAAAGTGTGATATGTAGACACAAGACCTTGTTTGAAGCAATAGATCAGAATAGTTTACTGTAAGTATCAAGTAAATGTTTGTGGCATCAAAAAATGGATGATCAAGGGCAAAAACGAATCTGAAGAGTTGCACAGAGTAATGTCTTTTTGTGTGTGTGCATGTGCACATGCGCGCAAGCAAGAGCACGTATGCATATATTTCCCCAACACTTTACAGGACGGTCCCATAGTAGCTATGCAGCCCAACTTCCAGCTTCCATTGTAAGAGCCAAATTAGGTTTTGAGAAGGAAAGAGATTTTTTGCATGGTGCCAACAGAGAAATATCACCTCTTCACAGGCATGTTCCCACCTTTTCAACATTCCCTGAGGCCAGGCAGTGACAACAGGCTTTCAAGATATGGTCCAGAAATGAAAAAAGGTCACCCCGCACAGCTGAAGAGTCTGGGTGGTAGAGATGGTAACCCTGAGCTGGAAGCTCAGGTGGTAAAAATAGTCAGAACCTCAGACCTTCTGAGCCTGCACATGTAAATATCAATATTTTGTTATTTTTACGTAGTCTTATTTTAAGATATTTGTAGATTTTCAGGAAGTAGGATCTCAGGGAACCTTGCTTACCCAGGGGCAACACTTCAGGCAATGGTGGTATGGTCCTGTATGTAAGGCTGTACACAGGGATTTGGTTGAGACACATATTGTGTCCATCCCTACAGGGCCCCATTACAACCATACCCTAATCACTCAGGCCCCCTTTGGTCTGGGAACCCCTAACAGGATCTTCATCTCTAAAATGTTATATCAAAAATGCTATGTAGATGAAAGCAATTATATGTAAGCTCCAGGTTGAAGTGTTTGGCTGGGGGGTACATCAAGGTGTGATCAACACAATCCTGTCTTGTTGCTGAGCAGTTTTCACTGTGGGTGACAACAGGCCTGGACCCACTTCTGGAAGCCAGAGGCTCGGTTGGCTCCTCATTCAGAGCCAGTGTCAAAGTCGGGCCTGTAAGCTTCAGCCTATGAAGTGGCCAGGGCTAGGGATCAAGGTTTGAGTGCCGCCTGGGGCCGTAGCGAGACCTAGTTCCAAAAAAATAGCTGGGCGTGGTGGTGCATGCCTGTCATCCCAGCTACCTGGGAAGCTGAGGCTGGGGATTGCTTGAGTCTGTGGTACCCCGGGCAACGAGAGCCTGCGGTTCCATGGGCAAAAATAGCGAGACCTAGTCTCAAAAAAAAAAAAAGAAAGAAAGAAACAAAACAGAACTAGTGTCAGCTTGGCTCTGAAGGTTTATCCCAAGGGTAGTGACCAGCAGAGGAGGCAAAAGGCACAGGGCCAGAAGGGCTGGCTGGCATGCAGGGCCTCTCTGGAACTAGAGGCCTTGGTCACTCACCTCAGTCAGTGGGTAGTTTTCAGTGCTCGTGGTTTGGCTGTGGCTGTAAGAATGCGGGTCTGTTGTGCACCTAGTCTGTCCTGTGTCCTTCACCCAGAATAAAATGGGGAGCTAAAGTAAGGGCTATTCAAGCCCACATCCAAAGAACAGACAACAAGAATTGCTGGCGAGGATGTGGAGAGAAAGGAACACTACTACACTGTTGGTGGGAATGTAAACTAGTCCAACCACTATGGAAAGCTGCATGGAGGACCCTCAAGTTAATGAAAATGGAATTACCATTTGACCCAGCAATTGCTCTCTTGGGAATCTACCCAAAAGAGACCTATATGTGGGTACAAAGGGACACCTGCGCTCGGATGTTTACCGCAGCACAATTTATAATAGCAAGGACATGGAAGCAACCTAAATGCCCCAAAACAGATGACTGGATGAAAAAAATG
>PVHY01030833.1:0-13095 GCA_004024945.1 Uropsilus gracilis
GGGGGGGCGTAGGGTAGGGTAGGGTAGGGAGATCTTAGACCCCTGGCACTTTCCCTTTCTCCACAAGTTCCTGGATCTCAACCAGCCCAGCTCCTTACTAGATGTGCCATTCTCACTGCCCCAGTCTTTGAGGAACAAGTCCTCTGACAGGTTTCATGGAAAGACCTCCCACAGAGCTCAAGGCTTCACCTGCAGCTGATAGTTCACTGGATCTGGGAGTCAAATGGCTCAAGAAGAGGAAAATAAGCTGGGCGTGGTGGCGTGCACCTGTAATCCCAGTTACCTGGGAGGCTGAGGCAGGAGGTCACTTGAGTCCATGGGTTAGAACAACCCTGGGCAATATAGCGAGACCTAGTCTCTTAAATAAAAAAATAAAAACAGGAAAATACAGACTGGAATTAAGAACAGAGGAATAGTGAGATATTCACCTTTCTGCAACCTCACTGGAAAGAAAATTCCATTTATAGACTAATCCAAAAAAATTCAAATCTTGGCAAACAAGTCAAAAATTTAAAAAGTCTGTGAAATCCAAACATCTGTGTGCTGCATCATTTTTAATTACTACTCTAAATGTCAAGCTTTGAGAAATAAGGAAGATTTTAATGGTAGTTGGATTTTAAGAACACTGAATTGATGGATGAATCTTAAAACAATTACTGTATAAAAGAAATCAGACAAGAGTGCACATATATGATTTATATAAAATTCTCGGAAAGTAAAATAATGTAGAGCAAAGAAAATAATAATAATGTAGAGTAACTAAAAATAGACCAGTGTTTGCTTGGGAACCAGGAATGAGTAAGTGGGTTAAAATCATAAGGAAATATTTTTAGGAGATGGAAATTCAGTATCTTGATTGTAATACTTCATGGACAAATAGACATGTTAAAATTCATCAAACTGCATACTTTAAATACTGGTAATGTATTTTATGTCAACTATACCTCAAAACTTTAAAAGAAATATTAACGTGGAAAACAGTAACAAGGAAAAAATTTGCAACTTATGTCACAAAAGGTTGATATCCCTAAATACAAAATGCAACTGAAAATAAAAACACTAAGAGGTAAAATATATTGAACAAAAAATTGCTGAACTACTTTGAGCTTAAAGTTTTCTATAATAATAAACTACATATATAGTTTAGAAAATTAAAAAAAAACACTATCCCCTATTTTCATATAATTAACAACAGAGTGGAAGAGATGCAAGTATAATTACAAAGTAATTGCAAATTCAGGCACACTAAAGAATAGTTGATGGAATAATCAGAGTTGGGGTAGACAAGTCATCTTGGAGGAAATGAGTATGAACCTGGTCTTAAGGTGATATGAGTTTACATAATTTGTACAGCAGACAGGAAGTTGAGAGAGGAAGAAGTAGAATTATATTACCAAAAAGAGAATTATATTACCAAAAGCAATGTGATAGGGTAAAGAAAAGGTGAAGACATCATTTGAGAAGGACTCTTAACTATAGGTTTACTCATTCTATACAACCACCAGATTCTCTTGTCACAAAAAATATTATACATTACAGGGAAAGGGTGGGAGCAAAAAAAATATTATACATTACAGTGGAAAGATCACAGAAAATGGGATCTAATTCACTATATGAGGATCTAGAATAGATCAAAACACTGTACCTTATGTTCTGTATTAATACTTACCATATCTGTATTCTACCTCTATTAATAACCCTCTCTAAACAGACATTTTACTTTATTCTATGTAAAAAATTTACAAAATATTATTTTGTAATATTACTTTTCTAATATACTAAAAAATCTTTCATAGATTTAGTAGTATACGTATTCCAAAAGGCTGTATTAAAATTCAACTCTCACCTTCCCACAGGCCAATATTGTCTTCTATATATCTACAGACAGGTAAAGCTAATGTTCTTTACAGAACTAATATTTAGTTAACAGTTCACTATCCTGTAAATTCTTTAATCTAAACTCCATTTATGAGAAATCTCTTTCACAATGTACTCTCATGCCATTTGGATTACTTGAGAGTTAATGTTTAGAGATTCAGTCCAATACCAAATGAAGTTCAGTTCTTTTCTGCTATAGGTTCATTTCTTGTTTGTTTTTTTTTAATAGGGTCATTTCTGAAAATTTCCTTAGTATCCCATTTCAAAGAATGGGAAATCTTATGATCTACTGCCTGTATCAAGTGAACCCAAGTATAGTAGTTGAAATCTGCCTAATCCACAGTCATTATAAAAAGATGTGAGGAGCAAGAAGAAGATTTGGAATAATCACTTCACAGAAATACACCTCAATAAGTATTTAAATACACAAACGTAACATTTACGCCTGATTAAGTAGATGCCATAATAGTAAAACTTACACTGTTCTTATAAAAAACATCTTACTTGAAAACGCTCCCATCAGACCATGCACATTAGTATATAAGATAGGTATTTTCTTTTTTTAGTTCCTTTTTCTTAGTATCTAGTACTTGGTGTGATGGAAGTACTTAAAATTTACTGGCTCTACTACTATTTACAATGTGGTCTTGGGAAAGTTAATTACTGTCAACAACCTCAGTTTATCTCTAAAAAGGCAGTAACACTATCCCACATACTGAGGAGAGGATAAAACTGACAAGTGTGCCGGGCACGGTGGCTCGTGCTTGTAAGCTTCAGCCTATGAAGCGGCCAGGGCTAGGGATCGTGGTTCGAGTCCCACCTGGGGCCCGTAGCAAAACCTAGTTCCAAAAAAATAGCTGGGCGTGGTAGCGCGCGCCTGTCATCCCAGCTACCTGGGAAGCTGAGGCTGGGGATTGCTTGAGTCTGTGGTACCCCGGGCAACGAGAGCCTGCGGTTCCACGGGCAAAATAGCGAGACCTAGTCTCAAAAAAAAAAAAAACAAAAAACTGACAAATGTTATCCTTTAGTCTCTATCACATCAGCAATGTGCTAACTGCATAAACGTCTGTTTACAATATATACATGCATTATGTATGTATGTATGTATATATACAATATACACCTTCCTCACATAGCATCTAATAGTTCCTGTTGCTCATGAGCTCCTTCTCTAGACTTCCCCAAGAATCAGTTGCTTCTTCCTTGGCTATCTGTGCCAGATTTAGTGCATGCAGTATTAGTATCATCTCTTATTCAAAGGTGTGTGTGGGGAGCAGGGGTTGTTGTTTGTTTTTATTAAACCACTAAACATAATGAGTAAAAGGTAGCTCTTATTTTTGAGTGCCATGTCATAAATGTGGTAAGAGTTTTATATTCATTACCCCATATAATTCATAAGCACCCTGTAAAGCAGGTAATGTCATTCCATTTGTTTTTATCAATGAATAAAGACTTAAGAAATAACTTGCCCAAAGTCATTCAAGTAATAATATATATATATATATATTATTGCTACTACTAATTAGGAATAATTAGTAGGACTAAGATTCAAATGACAGGGCCCTGGTACCAAAGTCACTCTGCTGCCTTTGGTAGGAAACTTACTTTTTTTTTTTAATTGTTTGCACACATATTTTTCACATCGTTGCAAACCCCAAGGTTCTCCCACCAGGGAAACTTACACTTTCTATGCCTTCGGAATCTCAGGAAAAATGTACAACACCTAGCATGACATTTGCGCTGAACATGCATTTGGTAAACGAAAAAGGAAATAAATCTATTCAATGACTGCCGATGTGTAATTCATTTTGAGGTATAAAATGATCCAACAAGGTCCTCCAAGAAGCCTATAATCCACCAACTGGGGAAGAGACACAAACAATTGACTGGAAGAGAGTACAGTGTATGCTATTTTTATGGATAGGATGCTGAAAAATAGGATCAAACAGCTAAACTGAACTAGGGAGGAGGAAAACTGCCAAGAAAGGTGAGTAAGAGAGTCGGGGTTTCTGCTTTTCTCTTAGAAATCAAAATTAAGCAAAATGCCCATGTTGACATTGTCATAGCAAGTATGGTTGATATACTTTTTTGAAATTAGATGATGTCTATATTCATATTTCTATTTTACATCAAAAAAACTCACATCTAATTTAAACAAATCTCACATTTTACAAAAACAGATTCTAAAAGATAATTTGCTTTTTAAATATGCTCAATTTATATGACAATATATATTTTTTCTCTCATCACAGATACAGAAGGAAAAACACTTGATGAAACAAAGAAAATAATTATATAACTGGCTAGTGTTGGAAGCACTTGAAACTAAACTGACAATCAATTTTAGATTTTTTAACTTAGGAGAACAAGGGGCTAAAAGTTACGGCACTTCAAGCAACTGTTCTAAAAGCACCATTATCCTCAATAATATTTTATACCTATGTAAGAAACTCAAAAGTTCTGGGTTTTCCTCATTATACATTTCCTTCCTCGTCTTCTCAATTTAACTCTACAATAAATAAAATCCAACCTAGAGAATATATTCCCATTTCCATTATGTTGTTCACTTATCAAATAGCTCATTCAAGTATTTTCTGAGTTTTCTTGGAAAGTACCAAAATAAAAAGTATTATTAAATTCAAGTTAGACTTGAATTTACCTGTCACTTCTTCCTTGTCCAAAGCAATTACTTTGAAAGAAAGTAAATTAAGTCTACCAATGTTATTTATTATAAAGTAGTTTGAAGCCAGGCACGGTGGCGTGTGCCTGTAAGCTTCAGTCTATGAAGCAGCTGAGGCTAGGGATTGCGGTTCGAGTGCAGCTCAGGGCAACACAGCGAGACCTAGTCCCAAAAAATAGCTGGGCACAGTGGCACACACCTGTAATCCCAGGTACCTGGGAAGCTGAGGCTGGGGACTGCTAGAGTCTATGGTAACCCTAGCAATGTAAACCTACGGTTCCACGGGCAAAAACAGCGAGACCTAGTTTCAAAAAAAATTTTTTTAATCTAAGGGCCTAAGGGCAGCTAACATAGAGAACTAACAAAATGAAGCTTCAAATACATATCACCTTGAAAGTGAGCTAATTTCTCTGAGCTAAAGTTGTGGAAAATAATATTCAAGTTTAAAGTAGGTTATACTTACTTTCAACTTCTTATCACCCTGAGTTTTGGCAATATGGAAATAACCGGGTCAGATAAAGAATGTCCATCAAACCTTTCTTATCTTCCTTAATACAAATTATCTCATGAAACAATTTTAACAAAAACAACAAAAGCAAATTTTGGATACTCCTTATCTTTAAGCTAGTGTTTCTTAAAAACTTATGAATGTTTGGTAAAACAGAAATTAGTCAACAGCTGTTTACAGCAAAGAGCTGTTATGTATTACTTGTTATAGGGAAAAGTTATAATGATGAAATCAAAAGGAATTTTGAACAATTATTTATTCCCTTAGCCTTCATTCACACACTTAAGAACTTGTGGACAATCTACAAAATTTACAGGCTTAAAAAATTTAAGGCCTTATAACTATGTCCGTAATACCTTGTGATTTTAGGATTAGGATTTTAATTGCTTGCTTAAAAATTCAAAATTACAATTCCCTAGCAAGTGTAACTGTTACCAGTTAGAGAAAATAGGGATAGTCATATTATGACAATGAATTCATCAAATTTATTAAACCTGAGGCTATGAGAGTCACCATAATGATCATTTATTGTACCAGTGTTATTTTATTAAGAATTCTTAGGGCATTCACTACCTGAATTACTGTTTAGCTGGTAAACTGAGGCAAAACACTAACTTGAGAAGTCACAAGCCCAAAGTCCACCTTATGAAACTACTGAACCATGCTCCTTCAAGTACTTACCCAGATATAATTTAAACAGATACAATTTGAACTAAACAGCAGATTAGTTGACTTTTATTGTGTCTTTCTTTTTGCTTGAAAATTCTTCCTGTGCTACCACGATTCAATTTCACTGGTAGGTAATGAACACTGAACTCATTGTGGGAAAGAGACGAATCAGAGTGTGAAAAGAAAGGGGCTATCAGATCCACACGGGGGTTAAACAGTAGATTGGAAAACGCTTCAAACAACATTTTTTTCTCCATCCTTAAAGAGGCATTTTGAATATTTTAGTTACCATCTCACTCACGAAAAGCGCAACAGGTTCCAGAAGCTCCCAAACTAAGAACTCACCTGGTTCACCTGAATGCTGAATCCCGGCTTTTATTTCTGCTAAACGGGGCTCCTCCTCTTGGGAAACCGAAGCAGCTGCCCCCTCCTCTGGGTCCTCTACCTTAGTGACGGTGAAGTGCGGCATTGTTATCCTTGGAAATCTTGAGTTCTTATGGTAGTGAAACTTCCTTCCAATCTACCTTCCCTTCCCACCTCTTCTCACAGTGTCCCTTACAGACTCTGATCACTGCCTACCCGCGACCAAGGCTGGGAATCGGGAAGTACCTGAAGCTCACGTGACCTACAGCCCCAAGGGTGTGGAACTCTGAAGACACGCCTTCCACGGTGTTTATCATTCATTTGAAAGGATTAAGCACTCCACCCATTGCCCATTGTTATCAAGCTCGGGAATCCCGAGAACTGTTGGGGCTGCTTTCCCAGAGTTGTCAAAAGCTGGGAACTGGGCAGAAATCATAAACAGCCGCCCACTGGCTGCTCTGTCCTTTCCTTCACTTAAGTTACTGCTATCCCTGAATGCAAGTTATGATCTCAACCTCTTCCTTCATATCTCATATGGGAAAGATTAGGGAAACAGTTCATTTTACAATTTCCTTAGACTGGTACTGCATCAATTTAGAAAATGAAAAACTGACTTCTTTTTAAGTTTGTTGTTGCTTTACTTCAAAACATACGGAAAAAAGGTCATATAAACCGATAAAATATCTTCTGTGTCATCTTTTCTGATGAGAACATTCAGCAAGTATTTAATGATCACCTTTACATTTTATGTTCTAGATGTGTACTGTATACAAGAACATTAGAAGAAGAAACATTAACTTTACCGAAATTCCAAGTTTGATTGAAAAATCTAAGAGGTGTAAAACTCCTACACCACACAATTAAATTAACATACTTAATTTTTGGTGTATTTTATCAGGAAATGTATCAAATTCTCAGTTGATGACTAACTATAGAGTATGAGACCCTATCTCTGCACTCATACAAGGAAATCGTGTAAATTGAGGACTGTTCTAAGGTTCTATGTTGACAATGTAGTATCAGGGCGTGTTCTTAAGTGACACCTGACAAGACTGCACTGTTTAAGAGAAGGAATGATAGTTTGCACTCCATTTACTAGAATAAATAGAAATATGAGAAAAGAAACCAGTTTTGGAAGACCTGCTTTGTGTTCTGCATTGTACTAGAAGCTTTACATCATGATCTCATTTAGTCACCACAGAAACAAAAACATTAGGTTAAGCAACTTGCCCAAAGTCACAGAGCTTGTAAATGGAGTAGCCCAACTTGAAAACCTCTAGTACTTACAGCAGGCAGTGCAGAAGACATTTCATAGAAAAAAAATTCATACACTCATTTCAGTTTTATTTCATGAGTTTCTATATAGCACTGCTTATAATTTTGGTGGAACACTGGCATTGCCCGGGGAGATTTTAAAATGATGATGGCTGGGTATACTTTAGGTAATTCTTATTGAATTGCTCTGGAGTACTCTGGAGTTAAGCCTGGCCAACAAGACTGTTAAAAGTTCCCCCAGATGGTTCTAATGTGTAGCCAGATTGATAATTACTACAACAGGGAAAAGAGGAAAATTTATCACCTGAGCAATCTTTGTAATTCTAACTTTGAAATGAATCAAGTAGTGAGTGCAGCTGATGGTCTTTTGTATTGTTTGGGTTTTGTTTTTTTTTTTCTTAAGCCGTTTGCAGAGACAGATTTATTTTTAATTGAGGTAATGCTGATCTACAAGACTGTTTATGATTTAGGGGAACAGGTTAATACCTCCTTAGTATTAATACCACACAACCATCACCCATAGTTTTGTTTACCACATGCCCTCCCCTCTCTGAATATCGTCACTCTCCCTCCTTGCTCTAGTAGCATCAATTCTGCAGAGCTATTTCTAGGATTGGTTTTGGTTTAGTTCTACCATTTCCTTTCTTTATATTCCACACAAGTGAAATCACCCAGCATTCTTTCTCCTTCTGACCTACTTAGCTTTTTCCATACTGACAACTCAGATAACTCCTCTAATTTATTCAAAATAACCCAAAACAATTACCAAACTGTCATTTCAATATTGTATTCCAGGTTACAATTTATTAATCCTTAGTGCCAATGGATTTTTTTAAATAAGATCTTGCTTTTTGTATTTATTTTATAATGGGAACTGAGCTGTGGCCAATCTAGAGAGGATGGACAGAGATAATGATTGAGTTTGTAAATCTACATATAGTTTGTGTATATAAACTTATGCATAAATGTTGTGCAGTCACCTTTCCCTCTTAAAAAAAAAAATCCCCAACTAAAGTAGGAAGGTAACAAATTGCTGTTAATCTACAATAGGAGTAATTTATTTACCAAAATGACTCCTTGGGCCCTAGGGGTCAGCAGTATTTCAAGTAGTTGTCTCCTAGAGTGGACTTTAGATAAAAGTGCAGGGGCATAGACTAGCAGTAGGCAAAGTCAGTGTTAGACAAAATGTTGTGATAAAGCTGGAAAGGAAAGATAATGCTGACAGATAAGAGATATATGTGTGAGAAGTGGTTAGCTAGAGGAGGTGGAATGTAAAAAACACCTTTTAAAGTACAATGAACTAACATGATGAAATAGCATTACATAACCAACATGACAGCTAAAACTGATTAAAACCAACAATAGCAAAGGTGCTAAGAATGTGAAACAAAAGGAATGGCTATCCAAATAGCTAGATTAAATATGTGCAAGTGCTTTGGAAAGGGCTTTGTTTCTTGCCTCTATAATCCTACAATTACACTCCCAGGTATTTATCTGTCTTCTCCACTCCCAGTCTCCACCAAATGAAAATATATTCCCCCAATAAACTTGGAGAAGAATGTTCATGATAGATTATTAATATCCTCAAACTAGAAACCACCCAGGTATACATCCACCTCAGGAGATGGATAAACAGTTATATTAATACAAAGGATTACGATTCAGCAATCAAATACAATGAACTACTAATGGATGCAGTATTGATGAATTTCAACTGAAAGAAAAGCTTTAAACAAAGGACACAGTGTATGAACAGGCAAAACTAACCTACAGTGCAAAAACAAGACAACAGTTAGTTGTAGAAGTACGAAGATAGAAAATAACTGGGGTGGGGCACTAGAGAACTTCCAGTAGTAATGGTAATATTCTAAACCTTGAGAGAATTTAGAGTTTCACAGGTGTATGCATTTGTCAAAACTCAGTTGATATGCATTTAAAATTTGTGTATTTAATTGTATGAAAAGTTTACCTCAAAGGAAAAAAGCTGCAAACAATGATGAATGTTAGTAAGTAAATATATTTTAAAGTATTTGGGGAAATTAAACTGCAATTTATGTTTAAATGTATATAAATGTTTATTTCAATTACCTTGAAATAGTTGGATAGATGTGTGATAGGACAGTTACAATAAAAGATTAATGAGGACTGAGTTGTGAGTACCTGGATATTTACTTTAAGACTTTCAATTTTCTATGTATTTAAAACTTTTTTTTTTTTGAGACTAGTCTCCCTATTTTTGCTCATGGAACCGCAGCCTCACGTTGCCCAGGGTACCACGAACTCAAGCAATCCCCAGCCTCAGCTTTCCAGGTAGCTGGGATTACAGGCGCCCACTACAAATATTTTTTGGGACAAGTCTCTCTGTGTTGCACTGAGCAGAACTCGAACCTCGATCCCTAGCCCCAGTCACTTCATAGGTGAAGCTTACAAGGACGAGCCACCGTCCCCAGCTTTATTTAAAAACTTTTATAATAAAATGTTGAAAAATAAAATGAACTGACACTAGTATAAAAAAAATGAATAGGCAAGATATAGACTGAGAGAAAATATTTACAAAATATATGCTTGACATATACATCCCTGATAACCAACTAGTAAAAATAATTCACTATCAAGCCTGGGCAACTAGTACAACAGCAAAAGTGATATTAATGTAAATTACGGAATTTCAGTGAATTATGATGTGTCAGTATAGGGTCATTAACCATAACAAATTTAACCACTTTGGATGGGGAATTTGATAGTGGATATTATACTGGAGGAGTTATGTGTATGTAGCAGTAGGGATTATACAGGAAACCTTTACACCTTTCTCTCAATTCTGTTAAATCTAAAAAAAAATTTTTTTTTAATTTTTTTTTTTTTTTTTTGAGACTAGGTCTATTTTTGCCCATGGAACCGCAGGCTCATGTTGCCCAGGGTACCATAGACTCAAACAATCCCCAGCCTCAGCTTCCCAGGTAGCTGGGATTACAGGCGTGCACTACCACACCCAGCTATTTTTTTGGGACTAGATCTCACTATGTGCCCCCAGTGGGACTCGACGATCCCTGGTCCCAGCCGTGGCTTCCTAGGCTGCCACCTACAGGCAGGCGTCACCATGCCCGGCCAGAATCTCTTAAAAATTATTTTTAAAAAAAGAGAAAAATGGACAAAATATTCGAGCACATCCCAACTATCCATCAATAGGATAAACAACCTACAGTATATTCTCACAACAGACTATTGCTCAACAATAAAAGGAAAGTACTGGTACATTCAATAACAAGATGAATCTTAAAAAATATTTATATGTAATTATATGCATACTGAAGTGTTTAGGGGTAAAGCATATTGATATTTGCATTTTATTTTGAAATGTTTCAAAAACGGATCAAAGGAAGGGATAATAAAACAAATATAGCAAAATATTCACTGTAGCATTTAGAAGGTAAGGAAATGGGTGTTCACTCTATAGTTCTTTCAATTTTTTTGTATGTTTGAGATTTTTCATATTAAAATATTGGGGAAAATTCTGTGAGATGCATAAATGCTTTCCCTGTACTCTGATTTTAGAGTGCTGAGTGTTGTTTGAAATGAGTCATTAGACAGGTCTGAAATATTTACATCAAAAAAGACACACACACACAAATCTATGGTATTCTTAAGTAGTAAGATATAAAGTAAGGCAAGGGCAAAAGGGTAATTATAATGGCATTACTCCCAGTGTTTTATAGACCAGGCCAAATACATACATTGTATTTATACTACTAATCTGTTTTCATAACACACTTCATTGATACTTTATCAGGTTTATTACAGTATGCCCATAATTAGAAGACTGTGTCTCGGTAATATTTCGAAAAATTTTTAAAGTATAATTTACCATGCTATATTACCCATTTTCCCCCTTTTTATAGTTGATCAGATATATTTTTTACACTGTTGTATACCCCAAAGTTCTCTGATGACCATGCCACCTGTGAACTGTCATCCTAGTCACTTGTGCTCATCCCTACCTTGATTTCACCCTCCCATATTTCCTCTCCCTTGTTGTATGCTTCAGTTCTATAATCATTTTAACTTTTTTTTTTTTTTGAGACTAGGTCTTGCTATTTTTGCCCGTGGAACCGCAGGCTCTCGTTGCCTAGGTTACCACAGACTCTAGCAATCCCCAGCCTCAGCTTCCCAGGTAGTTGGGATTACAGGCGCGCACCACCACGCCCAGCTATTTTTTGGAACTAGGTCTCGCTACGAGCCCCAGGCGGGACTCGAACCGCGATCCCTAGCCCCGGCCACTTCATAGGCTGAAGCTTACAAGCACGAGCCACCGTGCCCGGCCTGTTAGTTTTAACTTTTTCTTATCCTTTTTCCCCCCCTATATCCCACAAGTGAGGCCATCTGGTATTTCTCTTTCTGGCTTATTATGGCTCACATGATTCCTTCTAGCTACATGCGTGCTGCTGCAAATGACATGTTTGTCTTGTTTGATTGCTGAATAATATTCCATTGTGTAACTATACTACTTTTCATAATTCATTTGTTAGATTGCGGGTATTTGGGTTATTTCCAAATCCTGGTTACTGTAAATAGTGCTGCAATAAACATAAGCGTGCAGGTGTCCTTTTGAATTAGTGTTTTTGTACCCTTTGGGTAGATTTCCAGAAGTGGGATCACTGGATCAAATAGTAGGTTTTTTTTAGTAGTTTGAAGTCCACACAGCTTTCCATAGTGGCTGGAGGAGTTTGCATTCCCACCAGCAGTGTAAAAGTATCTTTTTCTTCTCATCCTCCCTAATACTAGTTGCCTGTATTTTTAATGTGTAGACCATTCCTACCAAAGTGAGGTGGTATCTCATTGTGGTTTTGATTTGCACTTCCCTGATTATAAGGGATATTGAGCATCTTTTCATACATCTGTTGGGCATTTATATTTCCTCATTGGAGAAGTATCTTTTAAGCTCTTCTGTCCATTTTTTGATGGGCTTTTGTTTGTCAAGTCATGTGAGTTCTTTGTGGATCTTTGATATCAAACTCCTATCAGCTGTAAGGAGTGCAAAAACTTTTTCCCAATCAGTCAGGGATCTTTTTGTTTTGGTTAATGTCTCTTTTGCTTTACAGACGTTTTTTAGTTTGATATAGTTCTTACTGTTTACGTTTTCCTTTATTTTCTTTGTTTCTGTAGCTGTGTCCTGAAAGAGGTTTCTGAGGCATAAGTCATGCAGTGTTTTGCCTATATCTTCCTCTATGTAATACATGATTTCAGGTCTTACATCTAAGTCTTTTATCCATTCTGAGTTGTTTTATTATACAAGGTGTGAGGGAGTAATCTAGAACCATTCTTTTGCATGTAGTAGTCCAGTTTTCCCAGCACCATTACTGAAGAGACTATCCTTGTTCTTATGTATTTTTTTGTTCCTTTGTCACACCTTAATTTCAACTACTTACTTTAAATCACAACTAACAATAACAATGATAAAGTGTTTGCTTTATACAAAAAAAACAAAAACAAAACATTGTTTATTTTTAAAAAATATTTGATTTAATAAAAAGAAACAAGGGAAAGTCAGTGGGAAATTACTTTCAACATATTAGATTGCAATACACTATCACAAAAAATCAATTTTAGAGAAAATCATGTATTTGCTTAGTTTCAGAATTACAATGCTTACAATGGATCTGTGATGTAAGAAAACTTCAGGGAGCAATAAACAAAATCCCTAGGATTAAAAAGTAACAAAATG
>PVHY01030834.1:0-13103 GCA_004024945.1 Uropsilus gracilis
GGGAAGGGGATGGTGGGCAAGAGGGACTCTCACCTTCAGGCCAGGGCCTTGACATTGTGGTTCTCACTCCCCAGGGCTGCTATGAAAAGGTGAAGATGTGGTTCGATGACAACAAGCATGTGCTTGGCACCGTGGGGATGTGCATCCTTATCATGCAGGTAGGAGGGTTGCCAGAGCCAGAGGGGAGCTGGGTCACCGGCCTGGCACCTGGGGCAGGCACGTGGCTATTCTGCTCGGCCCAGGCCTTCTCTTCCACTGCCTGTCCCTGCGCCACCTCCGCAGCTGCGCAACGTCCCTTCCGAGCCCAGAGGCAGGTGTTGGCGTTCCATGATGTCAGCACACCTGGCCCCGCTCGCTGGGACATTACCTTGTGTGTGGACATAACGAAACATGCGTCCTCAGGTGCCAGTTGTGAGCACGGCTCTCAGGCAGGCCTCCACGTATCTGCCTGCCTCACCTCCTTTCTAGTGACCTGGGCAAGTTGACTTCCGGCCCTCGATTTCTCCACTAGTGCAGTGGGCCTGTGGCCGCTCTGTGGTGACCACGTGGCTCCAGCCTGCCTCCTGTCTGCCCTGGGCTACGTGCTTGCTCTTCATGCCCTGTGGCCAGTCCTGGTGTGCAGCTTCTGACCCAGGCCTTTCCCCCATGTCTTTCAGATTCTGGGCATGGCCTTCTCCATGACCCTCTTCCAGCACATCCACCGGACGGGTAAGAAGTACGATGCCTGAGCAGGCGGGCGGGCAGGCGGGCAGGCAGAGTGCCCAGCCCCCAAGGACACTGTGCCAGGGAAGAAGATTCCAGCTCTGCGTTGCTTGCCCGCACTCTCCAGACTGCTGACCCCTATACCCTGGCCTCCTCCCGCCACCCCCTCTGCCTTCTGGGTGGGTAGACGGTCAGGGAGGAGGGGGCAGAAGATATGCAGAGACCTTGGGGTGCTGGGGACACCTGGATTCCTGCATCTGTGTATTTGCCAAAGAAGACAGCGTGGGCTGGGGACATGCGCCAGGAGGCCCTGCCAGCACCGATGTGCTTCTGTCCCCGCCCTTCTTCACACTGACGCTTTGTCCCCCATGGGTGGGGAGCAGAGAGCTCCCTTCCTGCTGGAGAGACTGCCCTGCGAGGCCCCAGGCCATCTATCCTGTGGAGAGGGGGAGAGCTGGTGGGTGATGTCACCGCCTCCCGCAAGGCCCCTGGGTACATCTTGCCCAGGCTTTTTATACCTGACAGTGTAACTTTTTTATTTTATTTTACTCTGATTACGATTATTCAGGAATATTATCTCTCAGATAAGTTTAGGGTTAGTGCTCTGATTTAGGACTTTTTACTGTGTTGATTTCTGTAATGGTTTGATTTTTTTCTGAGGGTGGGGGAGGAGTCGGGTCATCTGTCCGGGGTGATCAGGAACACCGCTGTGCAGCGCTCAGGAGGTCTAGGGAGAGGTCAGCCTCCACTCAGGGCACACTGCGAGGTGGGCCGGCAAGCAGGTGGACTGGGGGTGGTGTCCAGGCTGCAAAAGCCTGGAACAGGCAGGTAAGGGGAGGGTGGGGACTGCCTGGCATGATGCCTGTGCTAAGTGAGAAGGGCTGGAGCAGCGTGCGTTCCCCCAGAGGCTAGCCATGTGTTCTTGGGGGGTCTTGGCCATTATCGCACAGGGTCCTCACTCCACTGATGAGCAGCTTCCTTCTTTCCCTTCTTCCGTCCTCTGCTTCCCCTTCGACCCCAGACGGGCGTTCCCGCCACAGGTTCTGCAAACCCCAGTTACTTTCAGACATTCCTGCTAGAAACTCTCAGACAAATACCTCTCTAGTTCAGATGCTGCTCACTTCCTCACGTTGCTTCTGGAAGGGGAAGCGGTTCCTTGACTTTGCTGCTCAGATGGTGACTGAGGACCCTGACCAGCAAAAGGGGGAGGGGGAATGGATGGCATAATCCCTCCAGCCAGATTCACCTGTGGGATTCCCCAGGAGGGCGGGAATGGTGTCTCTTTAGGTTCTGGGACCCTCATCTCCTTCCTTGGGGCCGATGGATGGTGGGTGTGTGGCACTCATGTCCTCTGTGACCCCAGGAAGTACAGAAAACTCAAGAGCAGTCTGCCTGGATCTTGTTCAGCACCCCCAGAACAAAACAACCTGAGTTCTGGCTTGAGATAAGATAGGCTGGGTGGGGTGCTGCTGCAGCGGCCCCTCAGAGTCTTCTCTGAGTCAGGTGAATGTTTAAAGGTTAAGCAGAAGTTAAGAGTCCAGAGAATTGAGTTTGAAAATGATGCCAACTGGTGGCTGGATGCTGGTACACTTCCCTGATGGGGCCTTGTTGGGAGGGGGGGGGCGGAGGGGCTGCCTTCTCTTGCTCTGTTAGTAGGGTTGTCTTGATTCCCCACTGGGCCCAGGTCCCCTCCGGCCTCCTGAGAACGGAAGGCCACTGGGCCAGCAGCTCCATTCACCTTTAAACACTTGGGACCAGGAGTGTAGATCTTCAGGATTTGCATTTGGGGCAGGAGGCGGGGTGCTGGGAGGGCGAGAGGAGGGTGGTCTCAGGGAGTAGGGTGGAGTCGGGACCACCTCCCTGAGAGAAGAGCAGAGGTGCTAATGGCAAAACGGGGAAGAGGCTCTTTAGGGAAGATGGGCAAGCACACGCTGAGAAGACCTGCCTTCCTGGGCCCTCTGGCCCTGGCTTCTCAGCGAGGAGCCCACTTCCCTGCCTCCCAGGAGCCCACACTGCAGAGCGTGGAGTGGAGTCACCCAGTAGAGAGACACTCAAACCAGCATGCATTCGTACAGCACAGTGGGCTGTAGTGCATGATGGATGTGTGCTGGGGTGAGGGGTGGGGGGCGAGTTTGTTTATGCCTATCAATGCAATTTTTAATTTTTGTTAAAATCAACAGCAAAAGTCGAGCACATTGTGGGGTGCCAAGCCTCCCTGGGAATCTTCTGTTTTTTAGAACTTCAGGGTTTCCCTCTGGTCCTGGCGCCTTTGCCACAGCCCCTCTCCCTTGCCCCAGCCACCACCTCATCTGTCTGTTTGAAAAGCCTTGTCTGCAGTCCCCCACACTGCCTTCTTGCCTTGCCCTGTGCTCGGACGGTCAGTCATTTACCAAGTGTGTGCTGGGTGCAAGTCCAGGTGCCCATACGTGGCAGTGTCTTTCCGAGCCCCTTACCTGTCCTGCAGAACCCTCCCCACACCACAGAAAGCCACAGCGATGGAGGCCCAGTGTCCTCTGGGCAGAATTAGCTGAGTGACTGCCACGCTCACCCCTTGCCAAAGCCCATACGCCTGCGGTCAGGTCCAGGCAGTTTACAGGCTTGACCAAGAAGGTCAAGAATTTGTAGATGCCTTCAAGGGGATACCTGCTGTAGACTCTGCAGCCCTCTTGCCCAGGAAGTGGGAGAGCAGAGGGCTGAGAGCCCCCTTAGAGGGCTACAACAGGTGTTGGGGTACAAGTCTCCATCTCTATCCCCCAACTGGAGGGCTGTCCTTTCCCACCAACATGGGCCTGCATCTTGGGCTCTCACTCGAGATGGGTGCTGATCCCACCGCAGGCCTCAGGCAGGTATACGGACCCAAGTCGCCATCCCTTCTTGCTCTTGGGGCTAAAGAACAGTCCGGTGGATGGAAATGACTGTCCCCTCCTCTCCGGCCCCCTGCCCACCCACTGGTGGAGGTGCTAACTAGCAGGGACCTGGCATAGGATGGGAGCTGGGCGCCAGGTGTTTGGGGTTCATTCTTTGTCCCTTGGTCCCTTAGAGTCCAGCCCCTCCATGTCCCTGTTCCATTTCCCTTCTCAGTGGGTGGCAGTCCAGTGCAGGTCCTGGCCCTTGCCCTGCCTTGGGGACGCCTTGGGGCTCATGTCTGCACACTGCCCTCCCCGGGGGCAGCGTGGAGAGTGGGAGAGCACGCTTGTTGGTTTCGATGCACTTTCTGCTTGCAATGCCGTATCTGTGCGTTCCCTTCATCCTGGTCCTGGCTTTATTGAACGCCAAGTTTTTAGCATGTTTTTAAATAAAACCTGATAAAGTGTCAAAAGCACAGGCAGACTGGCTCTTCGTGCGTCCGTGTCTCATTTCACACAGTGGTCGTTTTCGGACCCAGGGGGTGTCAGGACCAGTCCTACCCTTTGTCCAGGTCATGCCCCTCAACAAGGACCTTCTCACTCCTTCTGACAGCACCTTCAGGGTGCTGTCCTCTGTGGGTTCCCAAGGATGCCTCACACCTCCTTTGCTGTGACCTGAGGCAGCTTTGGTCCGGTCCCAGTGGCCCAAGCCTCTGCAGGAGGGGCCAACCCCCACACCGTTTCTGTTCCCCCATGGAAGGCCAGTCTTGTGTCAGGGGACAAGGCAAGGAAGGCATCCTTCCTGGCTTCCCGTGGGGGTGAGAGCTGTCAGTGCAGCCTCCCCTCAATTCTGCTGTTCTTGGGGTTCATTGAGGGAGGGGATCTCATGTGACTTGCCTGGGCTGGACCCTCTTGAGGAGGCTCTGAGGTGGCTTCGAAGACCAGAAACAACACATCAGCATGAGATGGTGGCAGAGAGGGAGGGAGGTGCTTAGAGCTGTGTGAGCTGCAGCTTGCTGCCTTGCTGCAGAAGTCCTCCTTGGCTGGGATTCTGCTTTGTGGGTTTTCCTTGGCTGTGGGGTCACAATGACAAGTTGCAGGTGACAGGAGCCAGATATCTACTGCCTGTGGGCCAATGCTGGACTACATGTACCTCGCTGGGGCTATATGCAGTTCCCACAGGGGTCTCACCTAGACCCCTCCATATGTGGGGAACTGCTCCCTCCCTCCATTCAAAGGAGTCACCTGGTTGGTCCAGAATTGCATCAAGCGTTGGGTACTCCATCCTTAACCATTAAGGTGCCCTAAGTGCTCAGTGCCCTAAGTCTCCACAGATCCGCTGAGGGTTGAGGAGCTTGAGGTGGCCCTCTGTGCAAGGTCCTGACAGAATAGGATCCCTGGGAGATGAACAGAGAGGACCTTGCAGCTGTGGGGTTAGACGTGGTTGGGCTAAGGGAAAGTGGCCCCAATCATGCATTGAGGACCAACCATCAAGGAAGGCAGGAGGGGGCCACTTCCTCTCTGCCCTTCTGACTGGCACTCCTGTGCCCTGACCCACCAACCTGTGCACATGCACTGGGTGCCTGGTTACCCTGTGCTGTCTGCATCTGGGGAACAGCGAAGTCCATTGGCATTGGGCTCTGGTGATGAACTGCACCTGAAGGCAGTGAGCCCCTGGCTGGATGGGAGAGGTGTTTGTCAGGACAGGTGGGCATCTTTTCTGGTGACTGGGCAAGGGTTTCTGGGAGGGGTTTCTAGCACATGAGGAGGAGTGGCTGAGATGACCCAGGGGCCTCTCATTTGTTCCCTGAATCTCCTGTGATGTGGAGAGCTGCTCTCTATCTGTGTTTAGCAAAGAGCATGTGAGAAAGGATGGTGTGTGAGCAGCAGCCCAGCTGACTTGGAACCCACCTGAGAAGTCCCCCTCATGGCCAACATCAGGGTTTACAAGGATGAGATATCCACTCAATTCAGGTCCGTGTTATTGGGTACCTACTGTGTCAAGCAGCATGAGTACAAGGGGGAAGCTCCCAACCTAACCCATTGCTTGGAGGCCAGTCATCCTGTGAGACCATAGAAGAGGAGATGTGATTGGCACTCAGTGCCAGGGTAGGTCTCTGCAGGGTGTGACAGGCACTAGTCCTGAGAATGAAGAACTCTAGGGGAGGTAATGGGAAGGCTGAGAACTGAGACATCCTGCTGTTCCCAGAGGGTAATGGGGGTCCCTGGTGAGAGGGGTCCCCATCACCTCACATCTGGTAAGTCAGATAAGAGGGTGAATTTTAAAGTGAGGAGTTAATCAGCTTCAACTGTTGAAAGCTTGAAGACTGGCTTGCCACTGCCCTTGAGCCGCCTCGCTCTGGCTGCGGGTGAGAGGAAACAGCATGGATACAGGGGCATGGGGGCATATAGGGATATCAGGGAGAGGCTGCTTCAGTGACTTAAGAGAGATGATGAAGCCCACAGTCAACACCAGTGTGATGGAGACAAAAGGACAGATTTGAGACACAGGAGGACTAACCAAATTGGCGATTAATTAGATTTATTGGGAGAGAAGGAGCATTCTCATCATTCATCCAGTGTGACAACCCCTCCTGGACAGGTAGATGACTGTCCTAAATAACTGATAACTGCACTAAATGAATGGGTGAGTGTATTTTCTGGGCTCAGTGCTCATGGTCAGGGGATGGGCAGGAGCCAGCGAGGTGTAATTAAGCCTCTCCTTTGTTAGTGTTGAACTTCACAGCTTGCAAAATGCTTTCAAATACATTATCCAGGATCCTCCTGCTACAGCTATTTGAGAGGCTGTCACTGTGTCTGAACTTTCCCATTTAGAAACGTGCCATGTCTGGAAAGGACACTGGGTGGGAAGTTGGAGGGTCTGTGTTCAACCTCCTCTGAATCTGTGTCCATATGAGCCTCTGGTGGTGGCTGAACTTGTATTGGATCTGTTATCTGTCACATGAGGATAACAACTATTTTACAGATTCGCTGTGAGGATTAAATAACAGTATATGTGGAAAGACATGTGATATGTGGCTTGTTCCTGAACCACAATAGGTTTTTGGCAAAAAAAAAAAAAAAAAAAAGTTAAATCTGAGTCCTCAGGATCCCTAAACTAAAGGTGGAACCCTAAGGAAAAGTAACCTGCAGGGTTGAAAGCTGGGAGCCCATGAGAGTGAACTGAAAAGGGGAGTTGCTGTATAGAGACAGGGGGCGGGTATGGATTTGGTGTCCAAGCTTCTTCCACATCTCAGCTTTGGAGCAGCATTCAATAATCCACAGAAGCACGAGTGAAGTCAGATGAAATGAATGTCACTTTGGACACAAAAATATTGGCATTGCGATGGTGCCCTCTTAAAGCATTCAGTAAAGATTGGGAGGCTATTGATTTAGCCATCTCGTTTTTGCTGAGTTTAACGACAGCGTGGAGATGAATGGCGTGTCTCCTTAAGCTAACAGCAAGAGTGACAACATTGCACAAAGCTCTTCACCCAGGTGCTCCAGCTTGGGGTTGTCTAGAGATTGACTGAGAACCAGCTTGGGCACTGCCCAGTCTCCCTTAGTGTATGTTGATGCAGAGGAGAGGGGGACTGGTATAACAGGGCTGCAGGCTGAGCCGTAGCTGGATTTAGTGGGCAGAACTGGTTGACCAGAGAGTGTTCTTTGGCAGCTGCAGAGTTCTGGGATCCAGGCTTGCCTAGTGTCCTGAGGGACCTATCCAGCACATGCACAAGGCTAAGCCTGTGTCCATCATTTACAACCTCAGGAAGCTCCCTGAGCATCTCTCTCCTCCAGCCCTGGCACCCCCCACTGAATTTCTGGAATGCCAACATACAGCTGACCCTCGAACAAAGCATTAGGGACGCTGCCAAAAGTCTGCCTGTAACTGCTGATCGTCCGAAGCTTTACAGTCACCCCTTGATATCTATAGGGGATTGGATAAAGGACCCCACCCCACCCCCAAATCTGTGGCCATTCGAGTCCCTAATCGCTGTCTATATTTACAGGTTCTGTGTCTGCAGGCTTAATCAGCTGACATCTGAGGGTATCCACGAAGGTGGCACTTTTGATAGAAAACCATTCCTCATGTCAATGAACCTGCACAGCTCAAACCCAAGTTGTTTGGGGTCAGTTGTATTCAGAATCTATCATTTCTCTCAAGAGACCCCAGTTCCCAAAAGGGCTCGGCTTATGTACTGGCTGGTCATGCAGGGAGAACATGTCTTTTGTGATCTCTGATCCCCGGTAGGAAGCACCCTAACCCAAAACAGGGATTCATGAGCTACTTTCAACATTTTACAGGTGTGGGGGAAATTGGTCATGACTTCTTCGAAGAGTACAGGCCAGTGGGAGCGCTGGCCCTCTCGGCTGTGGCTGGCCTGGTGCTGGCCTTGGCAGACACACTGGGCCCAGGGAAGGGCAGGGTTCAGCTCATTGCCCTCTGCACCCCTGACCCTTCTGCCTATCAATGATGGCAGGGTGTCAGCAAGTGACAGAGCAGGAGAAAATTGGAGCTGGAACATCTGTACTTGTGTTTGAGGAGAAAGAAGGAAAATGATCCTCCTTCTGCTCCTCACCCTGCATGGCCACTGGCAGCCTCTATTCTCAGAGTGGGGATCCCATTTGGCATCACCCACTGCCAGGGATGATATGGGGCGTGGGCACCTTGGAGATATAGAAGCAGCCTCTGGGCCGGTGGGCAGCAGCCAGCACAGGGAACAGCTTCAGCAGGCCCCCACCTCCTGCCTGCTGGCCCAGACCCTCCTCCACTGCCAGAATCATCTGACTGCTGTGTGCAGCAGTGGGTAGGGGGTAGACCTGCTGGCTTGCATGTCCGTGTGCACATTTGCACACACTTGGATGCACACATGCTAGCACTCACAGTGATGGTGGAGTGAGCAGGTCTGATGGGGTTGATGACAGAGCTTGTGTCCTCAATTGGGTGCAGTCCATACAAGCATCCGGGGTTTGCAGCTGTGATTTCTCAGTTAGTGATCTTGATCAGAAGTGGGGGTGGGACATAGACAGAGGGCCAAGAGCCGGGGGCCGCCCCTTGCACATTGGGGTTGGTGGGTTGGTTGCTCACACAGCAAGGGAGCAGACCTTCAGGCTCACCTGAGGTGAGTTGCTGGGCTTCCGGTTGGCCTTCCCCACCTCTATGCCAATCTGTCTTAGGGTTCCCTTGAGCCCAACTTACTAGGTCTTCAGGTTCCCCCAGGGACCTCACCCTACCTCAGGTAAGTTTACAGATTATAGTACATGCAATAGAAGTACATGAAATAGTACATGAAATAGAAGGAGTGTTTTGAATGACTTCCTTTTAGCTCTGTGCTGGCCAGGGCCCTCAGGAGTCTGGCAGGAAGGAGCGTGTCCGCTCTGGGCCTGGGGATACAGACCAGTGAGCTGGGCCAGAGGGAGCAGTGCTGTCACTCCAGGGGAGGGGGTGTGCGGGATCTGGACAGCAGAGGGGGTGTATCTCAGCTCTCCATGTCTGGTGCCCAGTGGCCAGTGAGGGGACCCCATGCTCCTGACCACCCATCACCCCACAGGGCAGGGGGTGCCTATACAGTTGGCTGTACATCACTATGAGCAGCCTGGGTACCGGTAGACACCTAGGAGAATGAGAGGTCTTGGGAAACAATGCAAGCCCATTGCTGGCGCCTGGCTCTTGCTTGCAGCCAGGAGCTAAGGATGCTCACAGGCAGGTGGGTCAGTTTTAACAAGTCAGTGTTGGGAACTGACAAAAGAAGGGTCAGCAGGACCCTGGCGGGTTTCTCAGGAGGGCCCCTCCCTACCATCCCCTCCCCATGATGCACCTCTGCTTTGGCCTGTTGAGGGAAGATCAGATGAGCTGTGGCCTGGGGTTCCTCTGCAGTGGGGAAAAACTACAACCAAAGGGAATCCTAGATCCAGTTCCTTTATTATCACTTGAAGCTGGCTTACAGGGAGGCCAGCTAAGGAGAGGGGTGTGTTTACAGCTAGAGCAATTTCCCTTGTGCAGCGGGTTAAGGCAACTTCTCTGTTTCTAGACATTGTGATGACACGAATTCATAGGCCAGCGGGTTCCAAGAGCCCATCCAGCCTCGTGACTGCTGGACTGCCTGAGATGACCAGCAGGGGTGTGTGTCAGTGCACAGGGAGGAGGGGAGAGTGCTGTGGCTGAGGGATGAAGCTCAGGCATGAGCACTGGACTGAAACAGACCATGGAGATGGAGGTGATGAGGTGTCGGGGGAGGGGACACACAAAAGGCACACAAAAGGTGGTGGGAAAACAGGGCTGGGAGTGTCACTTGTTCCCCTCCAGGAGAGGACCTAGGCACCTGGTCCCCCAGATAAGATCACAGAGACGCAGACCCACGCTTCCCAGGCAGCCGGGAAGGTGCAAGCAGCTGGCAGCAGCAGCACTTTGCAGGGAGTTGCACAGCTGCAGGAAAACCTTCTGCTTCATACTCTCACCGTGAACCCAGAGGAACCCAGGATGTCCTGCTGGACATCCTGAGGGACTTGAGAGCCGTGGGGGCTGGACAGGCAAAGGAAGGTGGGAAAGTGTGACTTAGGTTTTTTCCCCATTAGCACCTGGGGCGTTCCATCTTCCCCATAACTGTGTGACCCAGTAGGTGTGCGCATGTGGAAGTGTGTGCATCTGGGCCTAGGAGAGAGGTGATAAAGGGGCACAGCGAGAGCCTGCACGCAAGCATGAGGGATCACGAGAGAACACCAGGGAGAGAGAGTTCGGACAAAGAGTGAAGATTTCTTGGGGGGCTGGCGGGGGGCTCCCCTGCCTCCTAGGCCTACCTCCCACCACCCAGCCCTGGTCAGGCCTGCCCTGCCCTGCCTGGTGTGTCCGTGTAACTGCTAAAAGCAATAAAGAACCGATGCAGATTGGTGAGCCCAATGCCTGATGGTTGCCTCTATAATGGGCGATGAGAACTGGTTGCCCAACAGCGCCCCTTTGTGGTGTGGGCTAAAGCAGTGATTCTCAAGCGTGGTTCTGAGACCAGCAGCATCAACAGCACCTGAGAACTTGTTAGAAATGCCAATTCTTGGCCCTCTCCCTACTGCTGGGAAGCACTGGAGGGTGGAGCCCAGCCAGCACATAAAATGCCCTTCAGGTGATCCTGATGCCTGCTCAGGACAGAACTCCAGCTCAGAAGCCAGGTTACTAGTGTATTGGTGGGTGTGAGCGCCACCCAGCGGTGCTACAAAAGACAGGTCCTAGCAGTGGGTAGGTAATGTTTCCTAGGCCCACAGTGATGGGGGGTGAGGAAGGAAACTGTCAGTTCACTCCCTCTATCTCAACACCTCAGGGTGAGCCTGAGTGGTAGATTCCATGACCAAAGCCGGTCCAGGGGCACATCACACTGGGATGTTCCCCACCTAGAGCCCTGCATGGGGTGAGCGGCTGCAAGCTCCCCAGGATGGGTGCTGTGCCCACCCAGGACCCCAAGTAGGGGAGGGGAAGCAGTCAGGAGGCAGTGAGGGCACATCCTCCTGCCCAGGGTGGCTGTGTGTACACATGTCACCCAGCACCAGCAGAGTGTTTGCTGCTCTCTGCTAGCCTTCTACCCCCCACAAGAATCCCCACATATGGGTGTGAAATTCTATGTGCTGTCTGAGGTTTCTGATCTCTGCAGTCTGGGCCACTTTTATTTATTTATTTTATTTTGAGACTAGGTCTCGCTATTTTGCCTGGGGAACTGCAGGCTCACGTTGCCCAGGGTACCATGGGCTCAAGTGATCCCCAGCCCCAGCTTCCCAGGTAGCTGGGATTACAGGCATGTGCCACCACGCCCAGCTATTTTTTGAGACTAGGTCTCCCTATGTTGCCCCGTGTGGGTCTCGAACCCACAGACTCAAGTGATTCCTAGTCTCAGCCACGCTCTAGTCTGAGCTTAAAGGCATGCACCACCGTGCCCGGCTTAGTCTGGCCCACTTTAGCCCATGGTATCACTGTGGCTGCCTGAGCTAATGGGTCGACCATTCCTGTGAGGGATACCCCTCACTCCACCCCAACCTCCGGGCTGCTTGGAGGGTCTAAACTCTGCAAATGTGCAGGGTGCTGGTGCTAGATGGGTGAGTCCATCCAATTTGGGAACAGATGCTGAGGCTGCTGCTATTTCACAGCGCCCCCTACCATCCACACAGGGACAATGGGGGAAGAGGGCTCCCAGCCTAGTCCCCTTTGTTCTGTGGGTTGGGGGAATATGACAATAGCCATTTCTCTTGATCGCCAAGTCTCATCTCCGAAGGTTCATCTCCTCTGCAGAATGGCGCAGGGGGAGAGGGGAAGGCTCTTAATGGCTTGCTATATTTACATGACATTCTAAGCACACAGTAAGCTTCAGTACATACATGGCCTTGAACACATCCCAGGGCTAAGCCCAAGACATTCCTAGAGTTAGTGAGTGGGTGGGGAGCCCAGAATACCCACAAACACTTTAAATACACCTCCACCTTCTACCAAAGGCCATTCCCTTCCTGTACCCCCAGACACATCATCCCCCATCTGGGATTGGATCCTCTGGGGTGGCTCCCCTGGGAGCTGAGGGAGGGTGGGCAGCTCCATGAGTCTGGGGTGAGGACATGGAGCCGGCCTGTAGGGTGCTTTAGTGCTAGCTGTGTCCAGACCTCTGGGAAGTGCCCACTTCCTTTCCAGACCTGGAGCGCGGGGCCTTTCGCCTCTTGGGGCTGATGAAGGTCTTCGACAGAAGTGCCTGTTTCTCCTCAAGGAGTGTGACTGTGGCAGCCTCAGAGGGTCCTGGGAGGAACCGAGCTGGCACCACCGCATCCTTGCAGGCAGGACACCTCCAGCTGGTGCCGCTGTGCTTTGGAGCCCTGAGCGAGCAGGACCTGCCACATCCCAGGCCTCTGTGTCCTCTACCAGCCTGCTGGGTAGGAATGAGGAGGCCATAGCTCCCAAAGTTCTGCCACTGCCCCCCCCCCTTTACAACTTGCACCAGCACCCTCCGGCAACCGTCCCCACGCCGGACTAACTTGACGGACAGCTGGGTGCGGACAAGTCAGGGTCCCCTGGGTCTGCCCCAGTGACAAAGCTGTGCAGGTGACATTCACCATCACCCTTGGTCCCATCTCCCCAAACCTGGCTGACTTCAGTAAAGGATTATGGGAGCCCCCCTCCCAGGGCAGATGGGTAGCAGGCCCCTGCCTCCGCATGTCCTCTGCAGGAAGCACTCAGAGGTGTCTCCTTTTTCACCTTCACTTGGAAAGACTTTCATCTGCTATCTAGCCATGCACAGAACCTGGGAGTCATTTGTGATTATCTGCACGAATCCCAGGAATTTGGAAGGTGGCAACGATGAGCACATCACTATTCTTTGCAGCCCGCTGCAGCCTGGGACTGCTGGCTGGCCTCCATGTGAATGGCCTTATCTGGGTGACCATGGGTCGTCCAGGCCGGAGACACAGCCCCTGGGGACTTGCCCAGGGCAGGGTTGTACCCTGGCTCTGAAGCTGGTCTGTCTGGGGCAATTCTGTCTGAAGCTGTGTCTGTACAGTTGAGGGTTTTTTTGTTTTGGTTTTTTTTTTTTTTTT
>PVHY01030835.1:0-13101 GCA_004024945.1 Uropsilus gracilis
AAAACCAAAAACAAAAACCATGGACACACCTAAAAGAAATCACATTAGCAGAAACAAGTTAAAAAGATAAAGACAGACACCAAATGGTTACAACTCGGAGTGGGGGGGCGGGACAGAGGGGGAATGGTCAGGGAGGGTGGGGGGGTGAATCCTGGTAAAATAAATAAATTAATTAATTTAAAAAATATGTATAACAAAGTAAAAAAAATAAAAATAAAATATTAAAAAAATAAAAAAAAAATTTAAAAAAAAAAAAGTACCTGGTATTCAAAGGAGATAAAGAATATAGCTTGGAGTTGTAAAGCAAAAAAACATTACTAAGAAGGTGCTGAGTGGGACAGAACTATGTAGAAGTTACTTTCTGTTAGCTGTGTAACTATTGAAGGGAAAGGGAAAAATGAAAAATTATGACTTAAACATTCACTCTGCAATCAGACAGGTGGTGAAATGGAGTGGCAAAGGTAGGTCTGGAGGTTTGTCAAGGAGAATTCAGAGTCCAGCCAGCTCATATGTCAAGACAGAAGGAAGTAGAGGTGTTGTAGGAACATACACCCAGAAAGATGCGGGCAGTTGTGTGTCATACTTGACCTCTTATCCCAAGGCAGGCTACTTCATTTTATCTACTTGTTGTGAGCAACCATGTAACAATTGGAATTGTTTATAATAGAATGAAATCTTCAGAAAATACCAATTCTGATTGCATCAGGAACAGAAAAGCTAGGATTAACTCATGGGCAAATATATCTAGGTGACAAAAACAAGGACACATGGTAGTTGTGTCATTAGCTAGAATGCAACTAAAGGATTCTTAACCCAAAAAGATGTAGGTTAGATAATAAACAAGAGCTGGAGGCAAAGGGAAAACCATATGATATGTTTGGTTTCAAAAGATGTCAGCAAACTATATCTTAGTATTCACTGTCCAGAAAAAAATAGCTTAAATCTATTGTTGATAGTTGAACAAATATTGAGAAAAGAAACCTTTATGCCAACAAAAGTTCAGAAAAATGAGGAGGAGAAATCATGTTTTACTAACTCAATTGTTTTTTTCATGGAGTGACAAAATTAATGAACAAGGGAGATGGAATAGATATAATATACCTGAACATTCAAGAAACTGTTATTGGTATGTCACCGGGTTTTATTCAGTAAGTCAATTCAAACATACCAAAATGTAAATATCCCCCCCCTAGATTAAAAAGTAGAATGAAATCCAGACAATATCTAGTGATGAATGATGGCAGAAAGTTGAGAGAATGCCAGCAGCTCCCAAAATTTAGCTTTAGTTTGAATTTATCCTTGTTAATCTTTTAATTAATGATCAGAGAAATAGGATCAACCCCTCAAGTAACAGTAATATAAACAAAAAATAATTTTGCCACTTTGGTTGTTTACATTATTTGATGTGAAGAATGGTGAGAAACTTCATACTCTTTTTTTCTCGCTTCCAAACAGCCTTTTTCTCACTATGTTAACTACCATGTTATATAGAGTTTATTAGGTTTTTCTGTTGAGCTACAGTCATTTTCATTTTTAAAAAATAAGTAAGCTTGCTGGATATACTGATGAACAGAATGACACTGATCTGTAATTTCATGACCTTTGTGCGGCTCCCACCTACTGCTGGTAATTAATTCTCTATGAGAGTTAACTGTGCTGAAGAGAAACAGTAGGAAAGTGAATTGGTTGGAACCAGGAGGGTGGAGTAGAAAGTGAGCAAAGAGAGATCTGAAATCAAAAGACATCTAAATGGAGATTCAGGGGGAAATGAAGAATTGTTGAAAGGGAAAGGAAAAAAAAAAAACCTTAAAAGTTAAAGGAAGAATGATGAAAGAAAACATTGATCCAAAAATAAATACAAAAGAACCAGGAATAAAAAGGAAATGCTTGGAGGGCAGGGTAGGGGACTAAAGCATAAAGGAAAAACTAAGTAGCTGTCAAAGTGACCTGGAGCTGCAATGGAGAACTTGGTTTGGATCTACTGGTAATTGAAACTAAAATTCTATTTGATGATCCTTGTTAATTTATACTTTATAATATTAAAGATTATATTTCACAATTTCTTACATATCCATAAAGTATAAAATGGCTCTAGTATAACTGTATGTAAGAACTGTACTTTGGGGCAGTCTTATTTGAGTTTGAATAAGAGAATTATGGTTCATAACTCATTTTTTCAAGGTTGTTGAATCAATTAATCTGTCTTCATATAAGGATTGACTACTTGTGCATGTGTATCAGTCATAGAAAAGTGAAATATCAGCAGAGATGTTTGGACTTAGAAGAACTATTAAGTAAAAAAATCTGTGATATTCAGTGCCTTTTGGGAGCAAAAATTAGGGAAAAAACATGGTTCATTTCCCAAAGGAGTTTGTGTGCACTGTTTATGATTGCTAAGATAAGACAATCAAATATACAAATTTAAGGTATTTGACATCCCTTTAGTGGTGAGATGAAAGTATGAAAATATGTTACTAGAGAAGAAAAATATATGTAGATGAGGCATTTTTTATGCAAAATCCTGAACAATAGCTTTTTTCTGTCTTCCTGTGACTCTGCTGCCTTTTGTGGTCCTAAAAACAAATCCAAAATGATTTTTGCCTTATTTTCACCAGCAAAAGCCAATAGACTGTGGAACTTTGTTCAGGATTGTGAAAAATAATTCATAATATATGTGAAATGTTGACAAGGCACATAGGTGTTTTATGCCTATTAGGCCAATAATGTTTCCACAGTGTAAATTTGAATTTAAAATTACATGGGGACACATAATTAGGTTAGAACAATGTAAGATTTTTTTCTCCTAAAGTGCATATTTAAAATGAGGTAATTTAATAACTGACCACCAAAGTCTACCTTCAAATTATTTTTTCAAAAATGACATTTCAAGTAATTCTTTTTTTATTCTAATAACTTAAATATTAGAATTTTTAAAGCTACAACAGACATTGTAGTGTTATTTTCAGTGACACATTAATGTATACCAAGAATTATTGGTTATGTGGTTGTTTATACCAGTAGTTACTTTTAATGTTAGCTATTTGCTGCAAAATACAATTCTAACATGTTATGGGAACATAAACTTTATTGCTGTCTCATTACCATGCCGAAGTCAAATTGAACAAAAGAATAGTATCCTGTATTAATCTTTCAAAGATTGGTTATGGGTAACCCAAGTGATTGTATTATAGTTTAATTAATGGAATAAGAAGGGAATAAATAGTTCTGTGCTGCTTGACAAATGTAATTATCTTGTGGCAAGATATGTGTAGTGAAAAACAATATAACAGTTTTGATAGAATGACTTTTAATCTAGTTCAGTAATACAATCTTCTCTTTTCTACTCTTAAAAAAAAAGGTATCTCCATCCTCAGGCTATATTTCGTAGTGTCATTTAGGTATTCATTTTGGGGTGGGGGGAATGCTTGCTTCTTCAGCTTTAAGGAATTAGTTTTCATTGAACTAGAAAAAATATCCAAAATAGCTCAAATTGGTTTTTGATTTGTGAAATGTAAAAGTCATCACTGTGAATGAGCGAAGCAATGTTAGCTTCAACGACTTTGCCTGACCCTTTTCTCCTCTACAGAAGTACTTGTCCTTAGCTGACGGTGCTATGGAAATTTCCCTAGTCAAAATAGAACTGGAGGGGTGCACCCAGGGAGAAGAAATTTTAGATGAAGGGGTTGGATTTTTTTTGATGGTTTATTTTGGGTAAGCTATAAATGTTTCCATGTCACTTTAAGATTTTAAGACTTAGCATAGGAGAAGAGAGGGCACAGAGACACACAGAGGAGAAGATGAGTGAAGACCCCTGAGGCAAAGGTTGTAGTGAAGAGTGCCAAGAAAAGCTAAGACTGACAGGCAACTACCAGAAGCTGGGAGAGGAACACTCAGCAGATTCTTCCTCAGAGTCTCCAGGAGGAGTCACCCCTGCCACACCTGGACATGGGAATTCTGGCCTCGAGAACTGTGAGAGAAAAAAATCCTTATTGTTTTAGCCATCTATTTTGTAGCAACTTGTGGCAGCCACAGGAACCTTGACAGACAACTTGCACACATTCCACCTGTCACCTCTCATAGGCAACCAAATGAGAATGTAGGTAGATTAGAATGTAGGTAGATTAATGCTCCTTGGTCTCCAGAGGGAAAGCACCAGTGTTTTCTGTAAGGAAAATGATGCACCTTCCCAATTTAAACATTTAACTCATATTCTCAAGTTCATCCCTGCTGTATATCAACTCAGGTTCTCACCTCCTAAGGAATATATCCAGAGGATGGAATCTCAGAATTGGTGCTAAATATTCCTACCTCAACAGTACACATTCTGATGACAAAACAATAAGAAAGATGTTAAGAAACCAACTTGTTCTTGCAAGAGTGTCCATTATTAGGGATAGGAATCATCGAGGATAACAGTATTCACTGTATTTTAAGCAGAAAGGAAATTGCTTACAAAGATGGTTGGAGGGTTGGAACTTAGGCTCCACCTCCCAAACTGGCTTCTCAGATAACACCTGTGGGCAGGGTTGGCCTGCAAGGAAATGACCCACGACCTTGGAAATGAAGATCAGGAGCTGATCTCCCAGAAGTTAATGTGGATTATGCCACCTAGCCAATATCCAAGGGAATGAAGCTATTGCCATTCCTCCTGGCTCTAAGAACAGAAGATCCCACAGGGATGGGCATGCTTACCCCAGACAAGTGACATAACGTGTGTGGTCCAGAGCAAAATGAAAATGCAGACCCACTCATCAAAAATATTAGAACCAAGGCAGGAACAATAGAAAATTAAGCCAAATGCACATCCCTTCTTTACATGGTGCCCATGTGACTGCTCTGGTCAGAGCCCTTGAGGCTGGGCCCAACTGCCTAGCCAATCTGGCCTGCTAGTCCATACCTGCAAAGCAATGCTCCCATTGCCCTCAGTCATCTCCACTTAAGTCAGGGCCCAATCCTAGCCTGTGAGGACAGGAGAATGGCAGAAACGAGGCATCAGAGCACTTACGAAATGTCTAAAGTTATCCAAGTGCTCTCAACAACACACTCCAGAGGAAACTTGAAAAAGCACTAACATTTGAGTACCCACCCAAATGTTCAAACTCTGGAAGCAAGATAACTTTTTGCAGATATCTGCATTCTCTGTTTACTCATTTGTGTTTTTTGTTCATAGTGCTGATGGATAACTGACAGTGTCCAGGCATTCCTTCTCTGTGTGATGCGTGTTCGGGTACTAGGGACTGGGTGGTGTCTGGGACAGGTTCCTGCTGGCTGGAGTTGCCCTCAATGGACCAAAATGAAAAACTGACATGAGCAATTAAATGAGATTATTTTTAGATTACCATTTTGTGGGGCAGACATAACTCAAAATCATTTTCTTCCCTCCAACACTGATGGTGTAATTCTAGTTTAGCCAATAGCCATCTCTAACTGATTGCATTTTCATTTTTGCCTCCCCTCAGTACCCTCAATAGCTGAACTAAAGAAATCTCTTTGAAAACACAAATCAGATCACAGACATTCCCCCCCCCTCAATCTTTCCCATGGTTTTGCCTTGCCCTTGGAAATAAACCAGACATCCTCATCATTCCTACAAGACCCCACACCATCTGGTCTATGCCTATCCAACACCCCCCCACCCCCACCACCACTTGTCTACTATGTTACATCCATTTTGGGAGGTTTCTGATTTGGGGAGGATCATATCAAGTCCCCATCTACCTTTGTCTTTCAACCTTACTGTTTATTCTACAACCTGATCCTTCTCAGCTGCCATCATTCAGCTGAAATGATACTTTCTCAGAAAGCTCCTCCCTGCAACTACCTGGGATAGAATTCCCACCCACCCCATCATATTACCTTGCTAACTGTGCTCCATCTTATTACTTGCTAACTGCTCCAAAGCACCATCAACAGCTGAAATGATTTTGTTATCTCTCAGATTCCCTTTCATTTTTCAGACTTCTCCTGTCTGATTCAGTCCTACAAGCAAGTCTCTGCAGAGTGCTGGGCACCTAGTAGGAATTAAAGAAATATTCGCTGATGGGCCAACTTATGAATAAAATAATAGTTTATTCTCACAGGTCTGAGGATGTCAGATTGGCCTTCATTATTTAGGAAGGTATTAAGCTTAAACCCTAATAGTATTTGGGAGGGCTGAGGAGTTTGGGCAGATTCAAACAGAGGGTTTAGGGGAACAGGCAGTCATCAAATCATACAGGTCAGCTGTTCTGGAAAAAAAATAAGAACTGGCTTCACGGTGAAAAGGTGAGGCCAAAAATTGCCCAGTAGGTTTATTATGGTTGTTCTGCATTTAGTCTCTTCCTGTTCACATGGTGCAAGTTCTCATAGAGTGAAGGTGAAATCACTGCAAAAAGGGACCTGTCTCTCTCTGGTGGCACTCATGCCCCCAGTAGCACCCCGTTTCTTATCTAAGCTCTCTGAGGACAGAGGTACTACACACAGAGAAAGCAGGGATCACAGTACCTCGGGTGTTGTTTTCGGAACTGCTTTGGCTTCCTGCTTAGCACCAGCAGGCAGGACAGAGGCTGTTCATATTCCATGGGACTGAAGAGCCTCCCAGATGCTTCTGTCTTCAGACTAGAAAAGTCCTGGTGAAGTTGGGACAACTTCTTCATCCTCCCACCCATCCAGAAAGAAAGTGTTCAACATCCTTATATTTTGCTCAAGCTCTTAGTCCCATAACCACTTACTCTAGCCATTTCAAAATGCAATATATTCAGCTTTATGACCAGTCCTTATTATTTTCCCTCCACTTATGGCTTTATTATGCTTCTCAATTCTCTTTCTCAGCTCCACTTCTCTGGCTTCCCTCCTAAGTGATATGTCATCCCACCATATCCCGCCACAGTTTGATTCATTTTGTTCCCTAAGAGATCGGGATTCCACCACCAGCCCCAAGGAGCCTTCTTGCCAAATCTCTCTGGGATCAGTGTGGGGGCGGGGGGGAGGGAAGTCCAGTGATCAGAATTCCCTAAACACAATTATAGTGATACCTCTGACTATACAGCTCAAAAAAGTGGCCCGAAGATTTGTAGTTGCCTAGTGATCCTCTCGCATATAGACAAAGCCTGTTAACTTTTTCTGTAAAGGGCTAGATAGTAAAGTTATTTTAGGTTTTGTAAATGACATCTTTTTTGTCATAAATATTTAACTCTGCCATTGTAGCATGAAAGTAATCCCAGATAATATGTAAACTAGTGGGTATGACTGTATTACGGAGAAACTTTATTTACAAATACTAGCAGGGACCTGATTTGGCCTCTGGGCTACAGCTTATGTTCCGGGATGGAGATCATCACTCCAGATAATTTTGAAAATATTTTTATTAAGTCTACAGATGTTTTCTTGGATAAAACATGGCTCTACATGCAACAGAGTCATTCTCTTTCATGTGTCCAGCTTTATCCTTTTTAATCATTTGCCCTGTTCCTCAGCTGGGCTGATAAAAACCTTTGCCCCCCAAATAAATTCTTGTACAAAGACAATGACCTACAAGGAAAGATAATGTGGAACTTATTTATAGAGGAACATTTAATACCACTTTGTAATACAAACATGGATATAGAAGTAGAGCCAATTATTAGGGTAACTGAGACTGTGTGGCCAGTATTCTTAATGGGACAGTTTGATAAATAGGGGAGAAACTTCCCTCATAGGACAGTGTCCTCACTTTGCAAAATAAGTAATCCCAACTAATTTTCTTAAAGGAAAGCTTTGAAATAGCTTTCCTGATTGTGTCTTTGTTTTTCAAGCTAGAGAGTATTCAGCTGGGGGTCCAGGCCAGGCCTCTGTAGCTGTGAGTGGCTTGTGTAGGATGCCGTGTTCCTTGTAAGTGCAATTTAATGTTCCTGAGCCTGTGTCTTCAGAATATATTTCGAACGTGCTGTGCTTAGAAGCGCACTTTCAGATGGAGAAGGCATGGAAGGAGAACACACACACACACACACACACACACACGGAACATGTTCAATTAATTTTCCAGAATGTGCTCGGAAAATACACATCCCTAAAAAGCGCTCATCTCAGATGAGAAGTCAGGAGGTGAACCTTGAAGACGCAGGAGGAAACAGACACAGGAAAAACAAGCCTGTGTTCCTGCAAAACATCCTGAGGCATGTTTGTCTGGTCTTGGAGAAGAGACGGGATGGAAACACAGACAGTGAGAATCTCGGCACTGTCAAAGCATTGACCTGCTTCTTGGAGTCCGCTCTGCTGGTGCAGCCAGTAGGATCAGTGCGGTGCGTGCGCAGACTCCTGACAGAGCAGTTGCTGAGTGCCCGGGTGGGGGGCAGGGGGGGGGGACCGCAGCCTTAACAAAGAAATTCCACACCCCCTCGAATTTGTGCCGCGGCAGGGAGTCCTCTGCAGGGAGCCCTCCATATGTTTTTCTTTACCATGAGGAACTTCAGAGAATGAGTTCATTTCTCTTAACATCCTTACGCTCTGAAACAGTCCTGGGTGGGATGATGAGACTATTCACCAGGATTTCAAGAAGATGCCATCCAGATGACAGAGGGGAACAGCTACACCCCGAAAGAGATCTCAGTTCTGGATAGGTGTTTATTTTTCTCTTTGTTATTTCATTCTGGACTTAGTTTATTTTTGTCTTTAAAGACAGGGGTTTTTTTGTTGTTGTTTTGTTTTTTAGTACTTCCTTGTAGAGCTTGAATACTTGGAGAAATAGTATACAAGAAAACTTTCTCAAAATGGTATCTTATGGACCAATGGAGTATAACCTAAGGACCAAAGGATTTAGTTCGAAACAGTCTTTGCTCTTAACCAAAACAGCTTAATTTGAAATTCAGAATTACTTTTTAAACTATCGCTGCATGTAAGTACATTTTTTTTGCTGTTCTCCCTTCTCCCATTTTAGTCACTAAGAAGCTTTTTTTTTTTTTTGCATATCTTCATCTCAATGAAGTTATTGGTTAGACTATAAATATAAGTAAAGCAATTTGTCAACTCATAAATTTATTACAAGATGAGATACAAAGCTTTCTGCTTTTAGCACTGTTAAGCAGGTAGCAGGTAATAAGCAGGTAATATTTATGGTAATGTTTATAGTTTATGCTGAGAATTGCTTAATTTTGTTAATGTTTAACTGAGTATCTCTTGCCTCCTTCCCTCCAGTATTATAAGCTATCATTTAGATTAGAAAATAAGCAAGTTAAGATTTCTTCTGAAAAGAGTATTTTTGCCCTAGCAAACAAATTTGAGTAGATTTTTCCAAGATACCTATATATCTAGAGAATAAAATTTGCTAAACTATGACTCTTGTGAATCCCTTTTGGAAATGCTGAGAAATCTTACTGCAAATGTGAAAAGCCTTTAGTCTATAGCAAAAGGGCATTGGAACATTAAATACTTCAGTGCTGTTACCTTTTGTTGATTACACTGGTAAATTAAAAGCTACAGCTTTGTATATGTTGGTGTCTACTCAAGACACCAGGAATCTATAGCTGTCGAGCTGATGTAGTTGGAGGTGGTGAGACTCTCATGCACAAGAAGTCAGGGGGGCAAACTAGAAGTGACCAGGATGCCATCTGTCCCTTCCAGCTCCTAATTTCTACCACCGGTTCCTGCCTTACGTGAAAGCTGTAAGACATGCATTTGCTACAGTAGACTTCATATAACACCCTTCCCATCAATGGTGTAGGGGAAGAACTGACTGTTTCAGAGTACCATCTGGGCAATATTTGGGCAAGAATGAACATAGGAATGACCTGTGCTTCATCAGCACCCTGTTCTTCCATTTTAGCACAAGTCCTTATGGGAACCACAGCTTTCTTTAACCAGTACATCTTGAAGTGATGTATTCAAAAGGGAGATAATGAGTGAAAGCTCACCTATAACACTGCATTCTTCCCTCCAACTTTCCCAAGTCTTTTAAGAATTATGATTTCTTGATCATAATCAGGTTTCTGAAGTCTGGTGCTCCCAACTGGCCTTGCTACTGTGCACCCCATCAGTTAAAGAGAATTATTTCCTAGACTATCTCTTATTTTCACCTAGGAAAATGAATAGTTTTAGTTCGATAGCTGTCCTTTAAATTTGCCTCGATGTGTGGTGTATGGAGTAAGCAGACCATGCAAAGGTGAAGTCCTGTTATGAGTGCTAGGAATCTGTGTTCCACTACTGAAAGATTATCCATAATGTTGTGGAGAATGGCTCAGAAGAAAAGGGGTGATGCAGGAACAATGGGAAATGACACCAGATGAGAGACTTTCTCATTAAAGATGATTATTACTTTTTGGTTTAGTTGTGCTTAAAGACTGTGTTTCTTTCTAAGGGATGGTATAGTTCCAGCAACCCCTATGACTGGCTACCTCGCAGCTTAAGCAATCTGGTATTCAGCCCTTACAATGGAGAACCTTGAACGTGAATTTATCAATCAATCTTGACCCTTCTTCACCACCCAATCAACCTTGACCCTTCTTCAACATTAAAATAATACACTGTAGATTCTTTCTTTAAGTGGCCTGTTTTCTACCTGATACACGGAAGTTTGCCCCTATGACTTCTTTTTACTCCAAAAGGAATTATAGTGCTGAATTTCAGAATGTACCAGGTCATCTCTGCAAACTTGAGAAACTTTCCTTTGGAAAGAATTGCTCAAAGCAATTCTATATATAATATATTACATATTATATATGATAGAGATGTATTACATATATATTATAGACCTATGTCTTTTATAAACTAAGTATCATGTGTGGTGGTACTGACGGGTATGATATGGGTAAGGATACCACCTAACAGTGACAGCCATCCTCTGTCAGGTGTGATACTGAATATTCTATGACATAATATAAAATCTTCCTAACCTGACTTGTAATTCAGGTAATACAGGTTGCCCCATTCACATATTTCAATGAATGAAAAACAATTTCCCAAAATGTCCCTGTTAGCTAACATAACTGTGTTTTTTTGTTTGTTGTCATTGTTTTTTTCATTCAACTCTCTGACAAGGTGGTGAATTATCCAGACCTCCTACTGTGTTCGTTCATGTTAACATTTCTGGCAGAAAACAGGCAACTTAGACAAACTTGCAGACTGGAGGGGAGTGGGAGGAGAAACTGGAATTTAGCCATGAGTTTTGGATACATGTACTGGAAATGGATTTCTCTTTTCTCTGCTCTGCATTAACTTTTGCATAAAATGTGACATCATCCACATCAAACTTCTCTGCTCCACTTTCTACAGGTTATCAGGGTCATTGAACCTTTCTAACTAAAAGCTTTGAAATCCTGGTGAGAAAATAGCACATTAGTGTGTATATGTGTGTTTTAGTTGTTCGTGTTAAGCCAGATTCTCGTTGGGAGCAAATAAGCCAGTTAATACATAGAACAAAGTCCTTCAAATTACCAAAGGCTAGGGGGAAAAGACATAAAGGATTCAGATAATTTTGACATGTTTAAATATGTTTTATGAGTAAGATCCATGATAGTCTCTACTGTATACAATTTGATTGACATATGACAACTTTGAATAACTTGGTTTGTAGCTTGTTCAGGACAGATGATGAAATATAATATTCATAATAATAATATTCATAATAATAGCTGGTTCAGGACAGATGATGAATAATGAAATAATCAAAGAGCAAATGAATAAAGAAACAATACATTTGTAAATTGGGGGATGGAAGTCATGAGAAAGTTTGTAACTCTTTTTGGGACTTTCATATTATTCCTAATCTGGGTCATGAAAGCACTATGTTAAGATAGCTTGCCATCTTTACTACATTTTTGATTCAGTTATTGTTTATTGAACATATCTCAGGTTATCCCTTTCTGGAATAGTATACAATTTGAGAATAAATGTACTACTTTAGAATGAGTGACTATATAGCATGATGACAGCATTCAAGGAGAAAAAACATTGAAATCAGAAATGTTATCCTCTCACAATTTTCGATTCATAGAAATTTGCAACTAGAATAGATTTGGGATGATTTTATCCAACTCCTTTACATTATGTATGAGGAAACTGAAGCCAGTGTGGTAAAATGATTTAAACATCATCACTAGTTTGCTACAGGGTACGGAGGAAAATTGTAGCCCACTGCTTGTATTGCTTACTTTTTAGTTCTTTGTCTTTCAGATATTATTTTTCTCAAGGATTTTTAAAATGATAAAACTATACCACCACGTTGACCATATCAAATGCATTATTCTTTTGCTTTTTAAGTAGTTTGGTATAAAGCATCCCAAATACAGAAAAAGAATATCATGGTTAACTGAAAACTTCCCAGCAAGATTGAATGTATGTTGTCACTCTTATGTTAGGTAACTTGTAGAATTTATTACAAATATATTTACAGGGCAGAGCCCAGGGTTCGCGCGGGCCTCTGTGCCCGCGCACCCCGCAGCCACACCACCACGGCGTGACAGCTGCCGTCAGTGCGCAGCGGTCCCTCGCGCTTCCCCCAGGTCAGGTGGGGTGGGGCCAAGGCTCAGGCAGGAGGGAGGCCGGGCCCAGCCGGCGCAGCACCGCACATCTGAGCCCTTTGACATCACAAGGATGGTTGGGGGGGGGAAGGGGGGGCGGGAGTGTCGGGCGGTATGCCCGTCACAGTCTCCCCTGGATTTGCCTTCAACACAAGAGCTCTAATCAGGAGTGATACCTTAAGACAATATCCATCCATAGAAACCAAACCAGTGAGATACTGGTGGAAAGTCCCTTAACATGTGCCACCTGACCAGGACTCAAGGGGAACAAGGCGAGCACCACACGCAGTGAACTGAGAGAACCAATAAAATATGACGCCTACAATGTCACCGAGGAGATTTGAACAAAAACTTGGCACAGAGCTGTCAATAAGGGCACTGCACACCCTCTCTGTTTAGAGGGAAGATACCACGGAAAGCCGGGCATCGTGGCTCGTGCCTGGTATCATCAGCCTGCAAAGCAGTCGGGGCTAGGGAACGCGGCCTGAGTCCTGCTCAGGACAACATAGTGAGACCTAGCCCCAAATAGCTGGGCGTGGTGGCGCACGCCTGTAATCCCAGCTACCTGGGAAGCTGAGGCAGGGGATTGCTTGAGTCTGTGGTACCTCGGGCAACAGTAGCCTGCGGCTCC
>PVHY01030837.1:0-13099 GCA_004024945.1 Uropsilus gracilis
TCTCCTTGTGTCTCTCTCCCCTGTCTCTCTCTTGTCTCTCCCTGTCTTTCTCCCTGTCTGTCTCTCTCCGTATCTTTATGTCCTTGTGTCTCTCCTCTCCCTGTCTTTCTCCCTATCTCTCTCCCTGTGTCTCTCTCCCTGTGTCTCTCCCTTCTCTCTCCTCTCTCCCTGTCTCTCTCTCCCCATGTCTCTCTCTCCCTGTGTCTCTCTCACCTGTCATGCTGTATTCCCTTCTTTATTCCACAGATGAATCTATCCAGTTCTGACCTCATACACAGTTTGCACCTCATCTGTCATCCCCTCCCCACCCCGCACCCCCCTAAGCACAGGTCGGCACTAGGAGGGCACGAATTCTTGTCTGTTTTGTCCCCTGTTGGTTCTTAGAATTAAGAACAGAGCCTGAGGCTCAGTATGGCTCCCAACAAACATTTGAGGACGGAAGGAATGAATGATACAGAAACAGGCAACGATTTTCCTTTATGAAGACTTTCATCCTCATCCTCCGGATTTTCAGAAGGGGTGCGGACGCTCTGGCTCTGGCAGACCCGGCGAGGGGCAGGTGGGAGGAAAGCTGTCCCTTTCCCTTCCAGATTTCCACTCCCTTCATCTGCCAGCAAAGTAGCTACGCTGAGCCCTAGATCACCACCGCCCCCTGCTGGGGAATATAAGAACTGCAGAGCTCCACCATGGCCCAGGCCTAGTTCAAAGGATTGGACTTGCGGATTTGGAAAGAGCAGAAGGAAAGTGATGGCTCCAAGGCCACCACACCTGATAGGTGCCAGGGGGGGTTTCAAACCGGAAGAGAAACTGAGAAGGGGACCCATGCTCTGAGCAGCGAGGTCCTGACTCCAGCGCAGATAACCTCCCAGGCTGGAAAGATTTCTCCTGTGGGCAAACTTGGCCAAGGCGGACCTCGGTGACAATCAGCCTTGACACAGAGCCAGCTCCCCAGGGGGTCCTTTTGGGAACCTCTGGCTTCCTCTGGGTCAAGCCAAGTCTAGGGTGCTCTCAGGCTTTGTGTCTGGCAGGTGTTTGCGAGTGTCCAGACCCAGGCAGATCCCTCGTTGGTTCTAGCGGCTAAAGAAGGTCGGAGCCCTGGGATTATCCTCATAGAAGGTTAATAACGACCGAGGGAAAACAGGCCGCAGACACACAGCCACCTGATTCCCCTCTCTCAAGCTCCCCGAACCCCCCTCACGATCTCCCTTGCACTCACCTTCATTCTCTCTGCACTCTGCACGTGATGCCCCCCATCTCCCCTCCCTCCTAGGCCCAGGGGAGCCCACTCACACACGTGCACACCTACTGGGCCAGTCCACACTACCGTGGGGAGGGCGCAACACAGGTGCTGGTCCTAGAAGCTAATGGCGGAAAGGTATGAAAAACCCCCAAAACTCACTTATCTGCACAGGTTTCCTTTTATCCAATCCAGCCCCAAAAGAGAGTCTGTAACCCCGTTTGTTTGTTTGTTGTTTGTTTTAAGACCAGGTCTCGCTAAGTTGCACGGGGTAGTCCCGAACCCATGGGCTCAAGTGATCCCTAGCCTCAGCCTCCCAGGTAGCTGGGATTACAGGCATGTGCCACCATACTCAGCTATTTTTCTGAGATTAGGTCTCACTATGTTGACAGGGTAGTCTCAAACCTGCGAACTCAAGTGATTCCTAGCCTCTGCCTCCCAAATAGCTGGGATTACAGGTGCGCACCATAGCACCTGGCAGCAATCCAGTTTCCACCCAGACTTTTCATCCAAGGCAAATGTGTTCATCCACTGGACATTTTATTTTTAAGCTACTCCTGTTTCCAGGGTATGGGGCTACGGCCCAATCCTCCCTACACGGATATTGTCCTGGGAGAGACATGCTTAATACACACACACGCGGGGACCTGTGGAGGACTTAATACACACACACCTGTGGAGGACTGTTGCGAAATTCTGGAAGAGAAGAGGGTGCTGAGGAGGAGCGCAGGGTAGACCCCGTGTGGGAGGCCGCAGGAGGACAACAGATTTTTCTAGTTGAAGTAACGCCACATGGTGACGTCTATACCTTTCAGCTGTGCCTCGTTTTAAAGCAACGTGTGTCTGCACTCCAGTAAATTCACCACGGAGAGCCCAGGTCTGTCCTTGCCCTGATCACGGAGCCCTCCTCCCATTAAGGTGGTGGGGGGGAGAAGGAAGTGGACATGTCCGCATCTTCAGCCTTGGCAAAGTCTTTTCCCAGAGCGGAGTCATTTGTCCGTTTTTGAAACGTTCAGTCTGTGGGACCCAGTGTAGCACAGTGGTTGAGATTCAGGACCCCAGGTTCGAATCCTGGCCCTGCTCTTCTTGTTTGTTTCTACTTCCTTTGTCCCATAGAACTATTGTTAAGAATAGGAGGAGATAAGAGAAGTCAAGCCTGACAAGTAGTGGGTGCTCAGTGAGCCTCCTGACTGGGAAAGACTCTGAGAAGGTCTGCAGCTGGAGAACCTACTTAACACAAATCACACCTGGGTGGCAGAGACAGTCTGTGTTCCTGTAGATAGCTGGGGGAGAGGGTTTGAAATCGGGTGCAAATGGGGCAGAAGCCGCCAACCAACAAGCCAAAGGGGGAAAAAAGCAGCACTTTTAAAATGCGGCTTCTACCGCCCAGATTATTTCAGGTTCTTACCACCTGCGCGTCAGCTGCCAGCCAAATGCAGTTTGAACAACAGGGTTTTATTTACAAGGAACATGAACCGGGAAAGCAAAAAGTCCTCACAGTCACAAGCGGCCAGTTATAGTTAGTTCACCCCAAGTACCATTTAGTCCGAAGGTCCCAAACACATGTCTGTGATGGTGCCCTTTGCCAGTCCCACAACCTGAGGCAGGCACTCTGGAAAGTCCAGTCTTTCTCCAGCATCTTCTCTTTGCTTCTTCTCTCTCCAGAGTTCCAAGTTGTGACTTCTCCAAGACTCTTCAAACTTCTTCAACATATGTTCATGTAAAATCAGGTTTCCAAATAAATCCCTGGCCATCTCCTCCAGGTACCAGCTTTCCAAGCCACCTTGCTGTGGTGTCATGCTCTCCACACTGGCTACTCTTCTGCCAGCCACTTTCCCACCACGGCTCCTTGCCACCACCAGCTCACTCTTCCAGAGGTCTGTCACCCAGTCTGGCCACGTGGGCCTCTCTTTTACTGGCCCATCATTCTCATGTCTCTCCTTCCCAAAGTCTCTCTCCCCCCAGTCTCTGCTCCTTTCTTTTTATCACCCCCTTTTTTTTCCTATTGAAAAACAGGCTCCAATTTCCCCTACACAATTTCCCTCCTGGTGATCCATTCTCTCTTCCCCATCTGGGATTTGCAACAAAGTGAAAGAAAGAAATACCCTTAATTGGTTTAGGCCATCTTTTACCTCCATTTTTTCAGACACAGCTAATGGCAATGCCTAAATTTTATGAACAAATATACTGCTCATGTTGTGGGTCACGGCTTCAGGTTGAACACAAGCTTTTGTTGCCTGCCACAGACCCATTTGACAAGTTTTTTCCTTGCTAACAGAATTCTTATTATGCTCAGGATTTAGCCAAAGAGTCTGATCTCAAGGAAGAAAAGGCAGACTTGGTCTTCATTTTCCCTTATTCCTTGAAATGCACACAGTCTCCAGGCCCTCTAAGAAGTAGGTTTTCCTCCTGAGAAGCAGCAGACATGCGTAAAGACTCCCCTGTCCACACCACCTGCTCCTTGCTTTGCATGTGAAGCTGTGACCAGTTCTTGAAGTTGTGGATGCCATCTTGGGAGCGTGAGGGAAATGCGGTTGAATCACAGGAACAAGGTCAGGCTCCTTGTTCTCCTCCCGCTGCTGAAACCCTGGCAATGACTTTTCCCAAACTCCTTGTTTGGGAGAAAAATAATCCCTCTTTGGTTCAAGCAGCTGTCCGTGTTTTTCTGTCACCTGCATTGCAAAGCTTTTTTCCCCACCAGCCACAGCTCCTTGTTCAGGGTTGAGATCAGCCTGGCTCTCTCCATCTGTGTTAGCAGCTCTCACTCACCCTGAGGACAGAGTGTCTGGGCATCATCAAAGCCAATCCCTCCCCTGGATCTGTTCCCCTTTTAAAGCCCTAAGGCCCCTGCTGGCCTCACACCCTCATTCCAGAGTGGATTCCATGATCCATCTCTCTTTGTCTTTCTCATCTCTCCTATTTTTGTCCTTTGTAAAGTGCCCTGGCCTTTGGCTGGTATACAGAAGTCTTAGTGCACGCTTCCCCTTAATCTCTCAGGCTCCTGTTTCATTGTTCATAGTCACTGGGAGAACTAACCAGCTTGACTTTTCCCGGAGAAATGGAACTGTTCCATTTTGTGCCCCCATTCCCACTTTCCAGATCTCCTCACAACAGATGGCCCTAAAATGTTTTTCTGTCTCAGGTCACAGAGGATACTTACAAAGGAGGAATAGCCAATACATGGCATATGCTATGCATGTACCACTCCCTCATCCAGTGCTCATGGCAGACATGACTAATCAATCACAGCACTCTTTCTTCTTAAGCCAGGCTGGTCATGCTTGATTGGAGCTGGCAAGGGAGATGGGTTAGCCTCCTTGACCTCAGGCATGGTTAGCAATGGGGGTAAACAATGATGTGCACAATCAACTCAAGAGTCCCATGAGAGTCTTGAGATTCCTGTCTGTCAGCTGAAGCTTTCTCAGTCAGCTATGGCCCATCTGGTCTGAAGACTTGAACAGGTAGGGGTGGTATAAGGAAAAGCCACTCAGCCCCCAGCTCTGCTGTATTCCAGACTCACTCCAGGACCACCCTCTGTTGCTTGTGCAACTGAGTCCCAGGGAACAAGCCTAGAACCAAGAGCAAATCACCTACTATGTGCCAGTACCAAGGACCCTGGAAGGATGAGTGAATCCTGGCCTCTATACTGGAAGGTTCTAGAGGAAAACACAGATGACAGGTAGCTAAGACAGAATGCAGTGAATACTGCAAAGGAGCGTCATTCAGTCACTCAACAAACAGTGAATGCCTACTATGTGCCAGGCACTGTGCTGGGTGCAGGTGGTGAGCAAGACAGGCATTTGCCTCTACCCTGAGGAGCCAGAACCTGAGCAGAGAGTCAGTTGCTCATCAAGTAAGCAGAGCAGTAAGTACAAAGTGCCACTGCAATGTGAGGAGAGAGGCGCTGGACCTTCATCTTGGGGCTTTTGGAAGAATGGACGAATCAGCTGGGCACGATTCTCCGAAGGCTGGGGTTTTGGCCCCAGGGGCCATGAAGTCGTGCCTGGAGCCATCTTTGCTTGTGGCTCTGGGGTGGCATCTAGTGGGAGGCCAGGAGCACAGCTCAGTGTCCTCCAGAGCACAGGCCAGGCCCCTGGAAATGATTATCTGGCCCCAAGGATCAGCAGTGCTGGTGATGCTGCCTCATTCTGCACCGCTGGCTGCTACATGGGGACCAGGGCAGAGGGGCTAGGCAGAAACGGGGAGAGCAGTGGGGAGACAGCGGCCATCACCCCGGTTTGCCCATACGGCTGGGTGCTCACAACAGGCCTGTGCTGAGGAGACGTGACATGGACATCGGGGTGAAGCTTGGAATCTGGCCCCCCTCTGCGGTGGGACAGTCTCCCACTCGCCGCCCACTTCACAGATGAGAGGGGCAGGGCCAGCTGCGAAAGGCCACTTACCTCCCCACCTCCCCACCCCCCTGCTAGCTGATGGCAGCAGCCCTGGTTTCAAGTTCCCCTCCTCCTCTCTGCCCCACCAGACCCAGAAAGGCCTGAAAGAAAGCCCCAGTGGCCTTCTGCACCCCTAAACCTTGCTCAGACTTCCCCGGCAAAGAACCCCTGGGGGGCACTGGGCCATGTCCGCAGACATCACGAGGGGGGTGCCATGTCCATCTTCCGGGCAGGGGTGCTGTGAGACCCTTTCATGCCCAGCCCCCCCCAATAACAAAGAAGGATCCGGCCCAACTCCCCTCCCCCATGGAGCAGCCGGGACTCCCCAGGTCCGGGAGGCAAGACCAGCCCTGGCCTCAGCTGCCTTGTCTGCCCAGGCGGGCGCGGCCCTGGGTGTCGGCGGAGGACCCGCTGAGAGGCCCTTGACCGAGAGCCTGGGTCAGAGCGGGGAGCCCCACGGCCTCGGGGCCGGTCGGGTGCCAGGTCTGGCTGTCGGGGCGCTGCGGTCTCTGCCAAGGGCCCCCGCGGGGCGGAGGCAGTGGGTGGAGGAGAGCGTGGCCGCGCTGCAGGGGGCAGGGGCAGCTGTGGCGGGCTGGGAGCCCCACCCAGGGGAACAATGCCCCCGGAACCCCAGGCATGCCACCAGACAGCTGAGCCCGTGGGGGGCGGGGCGGGCGGGCATCTGAAGGGCGCAGTAAAAATGGCATTATCTGGGTGGCCCCCACACAGCAAGACAGGTGACCGAGAGCTAAAAATACCAGCAGGACAAAGCCGCCAAGGGCTGTCTGGCGGCCTAGGGCTACCCCCACCTCTGGGTGACCTGGGGGTGAGGAGAAGGGGCGTCCACATCCCCAAGCCCCGAATCTGCAGGATGGGGAGCGGTAGTGGGATCACATCCTCACTCAAGTCTGGGGAGCCCTGGGCAGGGACTGGTCTGCTCTGAGCCTCAGTTTCTTCATCTGGGAAATGGGTTGAATGCCAGGACCTTGCTCTGTTGGGAGGATGAAGGGAGGCGGTGGCCAGCCGTTCGGCACAGCACCTGTCACACAGGAAGTGCCGGGCCACTGGTGTCTGTGGGGAGCTTGGGGTTCTTGTACCTGCCGGTTCCTGGGCATCCTCCCTCCACCACGAAGCTGTCCTCGAAGGCGGGGTCCCCACCACCGATGAAACACAAGCGCCATGACGCACCTTCCCCTGAAGCTCTGTGACAGGCACATGGGGAATGAATATGGCTGGGAGGTTAGGCCACACAGACCCCTCACTCACCTACGTACACGCCTCGTGTGAGTTACCACGTGGATGGCTCTTGGGACGGTGTGTGCCAGGACAGTGCACACGGTAGATGTTAGCTGCTGTCATTAGTATTGCCGGGATCTAGCCAGTATCTTCAAAACAGTCTAAGGTCAACACCTGGGTATCCACACCCTCTACCACCCTCCATACTTATCAAAGGACCTAAGGTTTAGGGTCGTTAAGCAGGCTTGTCTGGGCCCCCACAGTCAAGGAAGTAGAGCTGCTGCCTGGAACCAAGCTTCCAATCATTGCTTCTATCTGGTAGGGTCAGGGTCATATGGTAAAAGATCTTAACTGTGGACCAAGGAGGGGAAATTTCCTCTCGGGTGGTAGGTAAACCATCAAGAGCCCTCCTCAGAGCTGGGCATGGGGCGGGGGGGAATATTTAAAGAGGGAGGATGTGAAAGATAGGAGTGGAAAGGCAAGAAAGAGGAAGTCCCAGACCAGTTGAGAGCTAGGATGAAGAGCCAGACCTGGAGCAGGGCTGCAGGAAAATGGATTTGCAAGACATTTTAGAGGCAGGGTAGATTTATGTTGACAGTGGGGCAGAATCAAGACAGCTGAGGATTTTGGTCTCAGGGACTTGGGTAAGGTGAAGTCTTTCATAGAAAAGGACTGGGCAGAGGAAGAAGAAAGAATGAACTCTTAGTTGACATCTTATCTCCTCCCTCACCCCCCCCACCCCGTTCCCTGGGGTGTCAACATTTTGCAATGATTACTCATTCCAGAATGTTCTCGAGCAAAGACACGATGATCCCACGTCACAAAGGAGGAACCTGAGGCCGGCTGAGCTGCCTGCGACTCACCCACCTACCCCATGTGGGGTCTGGCAGGCTGTGACCGGGGAAGGGCCCTCGCTGACGCCCGATGGCTCTCGCTGACGCCCGGTGGCCCTGACAGGGAGATAGGCGCTATCGCTTGGTGACAGGGCCTGTCAGCCGCCCCCGCCCCCGTCGTCCTGGCAGAGACAGCAGGCCCTGGACGCTGACACGCAGCCAGTCACAGGTCTCCTCCCGAGCCAGGCTCTGGTCCAGCGCCCCCGGGTTAGGAGGGCGCCTTTCATTCCCCATATGAACCGTGAGCTCCTCAGGTCTGAGGAAGAACTTCCAGAACAGCCCTTGGTGGGGTGGGAGGGCGACGTCCACACCGATTCTGGGCACTGACGAGGAAGAAACGCCTGCCCAGGGACGGGTTCGCTGGAGCCCTTGGCTGGGGCTGGAGCAAACCTTTAAGACCCCCAAACTGGAAAGCTGCTGGCGAGGCCCTTGGAAGATAAAGATGCTAAACGGCCGCCCAGGGTCCGACGCCCGGATGTGGGGTCCCCTCCCCTGACTTTTTTCTCCTTTTTAAGAGTCTCTCTAGCCCACCCCTCCCCCAGCTTGCTGTTTGGGGTTGACCGTATTCTGCCCCTCGGGCCCCCCCCAGACACTCAGGATGGGGCCCCGACTGGAGCCCCGCCTCCCGCTGGCACCCAGGGTAGTTTGTTTGCTGATTGTTCTAGAACCTGCTACTCTGGGGCCCGTGTTGGTTCTCTGGCTTCGGAACAGCCTCTCTCTCTCTTCAGCCCCGGGGACCGGATATCCGGGGGAAGCCCACGGCAGCAGGAGGTGGGTCTTGGGCCTGTGGCCTGCAGCTCAGGCAGTGTCTCCTGACGGTGCTACCGACGTGCACCCCTGACGTCTGCATTGGAGCAGCCCCACTTTTCCGCTTCTCCACTCCCTGGGGCTCGGCCCAGCACTGACCCAGTCCATTGGCTGGGGGGGGGACACACGCCAGGGTCTCCCATCCTCTCAGCAGAGCCTAAGGCCACCCCCACAGCCTGCAAGCCCCAAATCCTGTCATCAGGGGCCTCCCAGCCCCATCAGGGCACAGGGGTCCCGGAAGCCCTGACATGCAGGCGCTCAGGCCAGTCTGTTAGGGTGCAATGCTCCCCTTCCCAGCCAAGGAAACAGAGGCCTGAGAGGTGGCATGGCCGGCCAGGGCCACACCTGTCCCCTGGCACCCTCCCCCAGCAGCCTTTCCAAAGGTAGGTGGTATGGGTGCCCCTCAGGGACATGCCCCGCCACCTCTGGAGGGCCTGAGCCATCCCAGCCTCTGAACTGGGGCTCCCCACCCCCACTGTGCGCTCCGCCTCCCTGAGGCTGCAACAAGCTTTTCACTGGGGCCATTTATAGCTGCCGCCGGCGCGCACAGACCTTTAACGAAAATCCATGGTGCGCCTATTAGTCAGGGAAACCTTTATTCTGGTGGAGTCAGAGCATCTCGGGCCGAAAAGCTGCACCTGAACTGTCTGTGTGCACGTGCCTGTGTGCGTGAGCGTGCACGGCCCGTGTGCCCGTGGATGCACGAGTATGTGTGCCCCATGCCTCTGCGTGTTCAGGTGCACATGTGTGCAATGAGGCTGTGACACTTGCGCTGCTCACATACGTGTGCACACACGTGTGTTATCTTTGCTCTAAAGACCCTACTGGGAGAGTCCTCTGGGTCCTTCTAGCCCTGGGGGGGACACGCCGCCCCTCCCCCATAGCCCCAAGAGCATTTGGGTCTGTGCTCCACGCTGGAGAAAGGAAGTGAGGGTGGCCTGCTCGCCAGGCTTGCTGGTGGCTGATGAGGCTGGAAAACCCCCGCCTGTAAGGGGAGCTGCAGCTCAAGCCTGTGTTGCTCAAGGTCAACTGTCAATAAGTGACTTACAGAGAAAGTGCTTGATGCAGGGGAGAAAAGCGGAGGTAAGGAGGCCTCTGGATGGCTTTTAGATAGGTGGTGGGAGGCCTCCCTGCGAAGGGACCAAAGATCTGAAGGCAGGAAGGATCCCGCTGGCCCATGTTTGCTGGAAAGGTGGTCCCAGCGGCAGGCAGCAGGTGCAAAGGTCCTGGGGCAGCTCAGGGCCTGCAACGCTGAGGCGCGCTCAGCCTCCTCTCCCTGCCGTTTTCTTTCTCAAAACTGACAGGCACAAGTGCCTCTCCGGAGCCTGCAAAGTGCCAGCCGCATCGCCCTCCCCGTGACCCAGCGCCCCTCTTTGACCTTGAATGCATTTTCGGGTGTCACGTGTCGCCGGCTGGGGGAGCGGCCCTGACTTCAGAGGAACGGCACGGGTGGGGGGGCCTTAGGTGGTGCCCACTCACCTATTTCTGCCTAAAGTGGTCATGAGGTTATTTTTAAACCTGGGGAGGAAGTATTTATTGTTCCCGGGGAGGAGAGAGGGAGCCTGGGGAGCAGCCGGGTCCTTGCTGCCATGGTGAGTAGGGCAGGCCCCCCGGGGCGGCCAGGAGGGGCTCGGCCTGCAAGGGAAGGGCCCGAGGGTGGAGGCGGGGGCTTTTGAGGGCCCCCCCACGCCCCCGGTGGAAAATGCACTGCTCACTGCGCCCGAGAGGAACCCCAATCAATGCCCCGATAAACCACAAATAACAGCATCTCCCGGGGACTCGCAAAAACAAAATAAGAGACTTGGCTTTTTTATGGCTTGTCGACTAACCTCGGGGGATCGATAGCTCCCAGGGCTTGTGGAATGGATTGCACGCTTTTAAGATCACATTGTAATTCTTTGCTCTGGTTCGGGCCTGTGGGGGAGGAGCCACTGGTTTTCACCTTTTGAACCCTTTTTCACTGGGACACACCCCCCCCCCCCCCCGCTCCCCGTGGGGTGTGGCCGTGTTCCCCTCCGGGAGCAGAAGCCCCCCAGGTCAGGGTCAGCTGGGAAGGCGTTAGAGGAGCAGATGCTGCAGTCAGGCGCCCGAGCCCAATGCTGGCTCTGCCTTTTTGTGGCTGTGTGACCTCGGGCGAGTGACCCGACCTCTCTGAGCCTAGGCCCACGGATGGCAGCGGACAGAGCAGCTGGGAGGAGGGAGAGCAGCTGGCTCGCCTGCAGCTGTTGCTATCGAAAGGAGGCAGAGAGAAGCGGGGTGCAGGGCAGAGATGTATTCACCCCATCCGTGACCACAGAGACCTCGTTGCCGGCTGGGTGACGGGGACAGTATCAAAGAGGAGTCTTGGGGTGTAACACCCGGAAAAAGCACTATCATCTCAGCCTTCCAGGGCTCAGAAACTACCTCCTGCCACTCTGGTCCCATAAGGCACGGAGGGCTGCTCCAGCCCCTGAGAGCACCCCCAGTCCCCCAAGTTCCCCTTGCAGACCTAGCCTCGTGTTCCCCAGAACCAGGGTGTTTTCGAGACCATCCTCTCATGCCCTTTCCCCCCTTCTGGCCTCAGCCTGGGGAAATGACCATACCCCCCTTCCCAGGGCTGGGGCGCCCCGAGGCAGGCCTGACCTTCTCCAACTCTCGCTGCTGACTCTCTCCATCTCTGCTTCACCCCCCACACGCCCCGCACCCCCAGGCACCCAAGAAAGCCAAGAAGAGAGTGGAAGGCGCCAACTCCAACGTGTTCTCCATGTTCGAACAGACGCAGATCCAGGAATTCAAGGAGGTGGGTGTGGTTGGGGGGTTTCCAGCTGGATGGGGCCCCCACTTTAGAAGACTCCCCCCGCTCCATGCTCCCCGGGGAAACCTCTTAGATAACCTGATCCTCCAAACAAGCCCAAATTCAGCCTGACTATGCGTGTGACCCGTTTCTAACGACCTGCAAAGGTGCTGCTGTGTAAGTGGGGAACACTTCCGAGAGAGACCCGGGAGAGGAGCGTGGCCAGGACCCAGGACCCACCGCCCGCAGCGGGTCAGCTGGCTGCGGGTGGGCACCGTTTCCCACGTCCATCTCGTGCCCCCTGCGCCTGGTTGGCAGCTACAAGTTCCTCAGAGCAGATCAGCAGGGTCAAAGGGCGTGAGAACAAGAAAGGAACAAGAACCACAAAGCCCAGTTGCCCCAAGATGCGCCATTCTAGCTCCTTCTCCCGGTGCCCCCAAGAGGTGCCCGGGCGGCACCCCATAACTGGGCAGCGAACGTCGAGGTGCGGGCCAGTCCGAGGGGAGAAGCTCATCTCTCGGATGGTAGCGTTTACAGTCCTGGGTCCTTGAAGCCTAGTCAGGCCTGCAGCCCCCCCATCCCACGGGGGAACCCAAGGAACCCCGAGGTGGAATGAAGCCGCCCCCCCCCTCCCGCCCTGAGTTAGAAGCCCTGACTTCACTCCCCAGACCCGTGGTGGTTCCCGCTGGCTGGTCCACCCTCCGCCTGGCCAACAGAGGCCAGTGGGTGGGAGCGGAAGGGAAAGTCCGTTGGGGCTCCCAGGGGGACCCCAAATGTGTGCAGGCGCGGTCAGCGCTCAAGATCACGGAGCACTGAGCCCCAGGGCCCCCCCAGAGAGGAGGGGTTCCTGGGACAAAATGTCACACCTGGCCTTGCAGCATCCCCCTTACGGGGAGCTGCCCCCCCCAGCCCCACCCCAGGCTCCGGGTGGAGCTGGCACCAGGACAGCTGACGGGCACCAGCTGCAGCCAAGACAGAAATGCCGCCTGCACCTGCAAAGCTCCCGCCACCTCTGAGGCGCTGGGAGGGAAATCCCTGTCCCCGTCCCCCATAAGCTGGGCCTGGGGCTTGGGGGCGCAGAGGAGACCCCAGCGCTTGACAGGCTTGTTAAGGAACTAGCGTAGGGGGAGCTGGCAGCGCCCCAAAGGCACCTGCTGAAGGGCCCGATTGGGCGGTTATTGCACCGAGTCACAGTGGGGCAACCGCGGCCACCAGCTTGGGGATATGTCCGTCACCCCCGCGAACCCCAGGTCCCCGCGGCCATCACCCTGCACCTCAGGCCCTGCGGGCGGCCGCTCCCCTCCTGTCTGGCTGTGGATTTGCTGTGTCTGGCACTTCCTAGGCTGGGACCCTCCAGGCGCCAGATTGGGGCGTGGCCGAGAGGGGGCAGAGGGGGGCTTTCTTCCTTTGGGGCTGACCCCTCCTCCCTGGGGCGGCCAGCTTCGGCCAGCTTCGGTGACCACGCACGGGTGGATGCACACGTGGCCGGTTTCCACTTGGGGCCCTGGGCCCTAGCGCTGCTGCGGCTTTCAGATGGGGGGGGCTTCTGGTTTGGGTCTTTGTGAGGAGACGCCCCGGCCCGGAGCTGCTGGGGGCACCCCCGTGCCCAGCATTCTGAGGGACCGTCAGGCCGTTTTCCGTCGCGGGCTTGCTCGGTGCCCGGTGCCCTCGTTCTGCGCTCCTTGCCCCCCCAGAGCGCACGCCCGCGACCTGGGAGCCAGGTCCAGGGAGGCCCCAGGGCCAAGTGGCCAACTGCATC